>JACJUM010003129.1:14050045-14086061 GCA_020976665.1 Heortia vitessoides
TCTGTCCATCTTGCGGGAGGACGCCCTACGCTGCGCTTGCCGGTACGTGGTCTCCATTCCAGAACCTTACGACTCCATCGGCCATCGTACCAAATGCCCTGCCCACTGCCACTTCAACTTACTAATCCGCCGAGCAATGTCAGTAACTTTGTTGTGTTGCAAATGTCTTCATTCGATCGCGCAAAGAAACTCCAAGGTTTGCCCTCTCCATAGCCTATATTGCTTGTACTAAATTGACGTCAATATAAGCGCCAACAAAATATTAAATCTAATATTTTTTAGATCTCATATTAATTTTATTATTAAATATATGTAAAACAATGATCAAAAGTAATAATGGAATAATTAATACTTATCTTTAAGCCTGTCGGATCAAACATAATGTTATTTTTATAATGTTACCTACGTTCCACAGTCAAACTCAAGTCACCAGAACCAATTCTGTATTCTGTGTGCAACACTGCTACCAAGTCGAACTGTGCAATAAAACACGAGTTAACACTTCACTGTTTATTGACTTGAGTTTACACACACTACTTTTATAGTACGTTCATAAAAAAACATAGTCTTTAATATGTAATACATAATTGCACAATATTTTTCGTAGTCAAATAACAGCGACTTCTCATATCATAATTGAACTATTAAATAGGTCTAAATATGCATAATGCCTATTATATATCGTGGAGTACCGGTGGAGTAGAATAATATATCACTCTGTATCATGATAAGAGATGAATTAGGTACCGATACCGACTGATGAGGGTATATTTATCCGAACAGTGCAGGTTGAATACAACAGATGAAATAAGTACAATAGTCACATACTTCCACATTTATTATAGTATTAGTATAGATATGATATTTAAATTTAGAATGTAAGTATTAAAGTATAATTTTTTTAAACTGAAGCCACTCTTTATCAACTGCCTTTGACTTAAAATATAGGCGCCATTTCGGCAGACTCCTTTTAGGCATTGTATGACCTGAATGAATTAATAGATGTAATTAATATTCTTTATGTTTTCAAGATATGATATTACTAATGGTCTAACTTTCTGCGTGTCTCTTTAACTATTGAATGGTGTTTGCCTATTAGTTTTTTATTTTATTTTTAGTATCTCGAATATAATTTTGGGCTTTTACAGTAACATATATACAAAAGACGGTTTTATTAGAAGATACAGTACAGTTTTGTTTATGGCGGGCCCGATGGCGCAGATGGTAGTAGTCCGGCCTTGTGCCCCAAAGGTCGTGGGTTTGATACCCAACCAAAACAAATATTTATATGATGCTATTTATCTTTGTTCTGTGTCTGGGTGTTAAATATATGTATTAAAGTAGTATATTTGTATTGATTTCGCGATAACAGCACAAGTGCTTTAAGTGATTTTTTTTCTGTTGTTCTTCATCACAAAAAGCCGTGAGGTACTAGTTCAAAGGAAGGGTAAAATCTCTTTCTCTGTATCAGATGTCATAAGAGGTAACTAAGGTACAGAAAAAAGATTGTTAACACGCTTGCCCAGTGCGGCATTTGTGGTTGAATTCCTCTTTTCTTGACGAGGGCTATGCCCAGCATTGAACTTCCAATGGCTGGTATAAAATATAATACCGTGAGAATAGGCAGCAGCATACCATCGCAAACCAAAGAACATTATGCCTGCCCAGTTTAACCATTGTGGACAATATCTCCCTTCTTAGGGTGATCTATTTCTAACAATGGGCATCACAAGTCTAATATAAGGATAAGATAATTTATAAACGAATTTGCGCTTCTGGTACAAAATCTTAAACCTCCTCAACCGTAGTTAGTTGTTCATAATTATTTTAGTATGTTACCTCCATTATAATAACAAAGTAGAGAAGCTGGTTCGTACATATTTCTCTATACACGAGTAGACTAAGGGATGCGCCTCGCAATATCCGGGATTCACGTCTCTTCGTAAACACGCGTTTATTTTCTAAGCAAGAGCACTCTTCCAGGATATTATTTTCGCATGTCTGGTACATGTGATTACAGAATTACAGGGATGATTTTGTGGAAAATGTTAGTAGAAATCAGAAAAAATACTGATTTACCTAATGCAACTGCGTCAATTGATCCTATGGCCTGACCTGACAATTGACCTTTTTGGATTAGTTTCCAATTTTGGTTTGATTAATATTCTATTTTTCAAAACTTAAAAGTAAAATATCTTGTGAGCATAAATAGATTTCTTGTAGAAAATTTAACTATGGAATGTTTTGAAGGATCACCATGATATCAACTATTAGAAGTCCATTGTTGGACATAGGCCTCCCCAAAAAAGGGGTAATTCTGCCCATACCCATTGTTATGCTGGCAAAGCGTGTTGAAAATGGCAAAGCGTAGTTTTCCCGACGGTGATGCTGCAGCTCAACCCACACTCTTCCTGATAGATATACCATCAAATGTCGGTTCTACTAGTACCTCCCGGTACTATTCTACCCTGCAGGTATCACACGGCAATTTCAGGAATTAACAGCAAAAGAACTATTAATAGAAACTATTAATCATCGGGGTATTGTTACGTTTTTAAATTAATAATCTACCTTTTGATTCAGAAATGTACGAAAACACAGCCGATAAAAAGCTGTTTTTGAATTTGAATACGAGGATAGGCAGCGGAATAACAAGAATAGACGTTCTAAAGCTAATATAATTAATATATAAATAAATCAAAAAGAAAATTCTTCGATTTCTTTATTCAACGTTTACATAAGACAGCTTATATAAGCTATTTGAGAAAATGATAGCGCAAACAAAACTGATGCTGTTTACCCTTTCTCATATAAACCGAGGCTCACGACGCAACGGAATTTAATTACGACGTGCTGACGTATTTAAATTCACAATTTCAAATGCAACGCGTCATTCGGACGTATAACGTCGCAATATGGCTGCCTTAGTCGGAGCGCGTGAAATATGTTATGTGTAATATTAAACACCTAGTTAAAAGGACTGTATATAGCCAAACTCTTTCTTCAATGTGTTATCAACAAAATTACTGAGATACATATTTTTTAATAGTCTTCTTTTATATTTATACTAGAAGTGCCCGTGACCTCGTCCGCATGCTGTAGTTTGTTTGAGCACCACACCTTTTTACTTTAACTTATATATACTTTGAATGTTATATTTATTTATATATTCAAATCAATAACCAAAAAAATAAGTTAAAAGCTTCTAGCTCTAACAATAGCGATAATTCCATATAACTTTTCATCCACCCTTTCGACCCTTCACAACTTATGTCGAATGAAAAAGTAGCCTATGTCTTTTCTAAGGCTTTAGACTATCTGTGTACCAAATTAAATTTTTAACGGTTCAGTACATTAAGCGTGATGGCGTAACAGACAGATATAGTTACTTTCGGATTTATAATATTAGTAAATAAGATGAATGTAAACTAAATTAGTAATCCGCGTATTTAATAAGCGTTGCCGTAGTCTAAAATCTAAATAAAAGGTATTATATGATATTATCTAGTCATTTCGATACTTCCTCTTACCTTTAAAATAGAACAAAGTTAGAAATAGTACAATTTGATTAACATATACACTTATCTGCTATCTTGAAAAAACAGTTGTAACCCATTTCATTTTAAATGCAAACAATAGTTGAAAAACTCTTTAAATATTAAAGGATATTCTAAATCTGTTTTGTATGATATATAACAAAATGTACAGTAACACATCCTCCCAATGGCAGTACACGACGCGAAATACCAGCTTTCTGTGAAATATGTAACGATATTAGGCAAGCTGAGCGAGCTTGAGAGCGGATTTTCGGCAAACCCTACACGGAACGTTGGTAGATGTATGCTGTTACACACTCCGCATCACATGTCTCATATAAATCTGAAACTTGTTGTAATCAATTTACGACACGTTTTTACATAACCAACAGCTTCACATCACCGCAACCGTCTACCATACATGATATATGGTGATTCTATTTTAATATAATAGCTTAGTTTCTATAGGCATTTGAAGTTTTGTTTACTACTTCTTCTAACTATTTCTACGAAGGGCCTAATGGTGCAGATAGTAGTGATCCTATCTTGTGGTCATGGGTTCGATTCTCACCCAGAGCATTTGCTCTGAAATTCTAAATATTTATTTATATAATGATATTCGTACTTGTTCTATGTCTGGGTATTAAATATATGTATTTAAGTAGAATATTTGTAATTCCTTTGTTGTCTGATGTCCGTAACATAAGTGCTTAAAGTGACTTACTACTGAGTCCGGCCAATGTATGAGATGTTGTGGGAATTTAGTATTTATTTATAATTTACATCATCTTATACATTGATATGTCTTCAAAATAAGTCACTTAAATACACTTACACTTCTATTATATGCATTGGGCAACAATAAAACAAAAAGGATAATACTTAAATACATGTATTTTATAATCTCCATATTGACCTCTCCAAAAGATTTTAAATGTTTCATGCTGTTGCAAATGTCCATACAATGAGTTTTAACGGAATCAGACAAACGAGCCTGGTTGTCTTATGAAGGTTGTTACGTTACACGCGATCACGATGGTGGCAAATCATTAAGCTATGTAAATATCTACAATTATTTTGGAATAATAATATTATTTAGTAATAGCTACAAAGACTAAATATAAACCAGGAAAAGTTCTGAAGCATACAATAATTTTTTTTATTAAATAACTAGTTAGACCAGGCCGGCAAACAAGCATACAATCCGAACGATAGTAAGCGTCACCACAGCCTAAAGACACTCGTAATATCTCAAGGATATCACTAGTGCGTTACCAACCTTGAGACTTGAAGATATTATGTCACATTACCCACTAATTGCACGGCCTCACTCATCCTTCAAACTGGAACATAACAATGTGAACAATGTTTATTGGCGGTAGAAATAGATGAACGTGCAATCCACCTTTTGTAATAACTCTACTTCATGTAAGTATTTTCCCTTTATACAACAAAATCTTATATAGACCACCTCTTTAATATACTGACTCTAAAATATGTTTGCCAAATTAGAGTATACAATATATTTCTAATAATATTTCCTGGATAAAATGGAACATGGCTTCAGGCGAGACTTGAACCGGCATATTTCCTATGCTGAGGGACTGCACTATAGTTGTGCTACTGAAAATTTTAATTTATATTCTGCAAAAGAGATATATAGATGAGTACTATAATAATAAAATTTAATAAGAAATAATAATGACTAAACATCAACTTGGCGGATTCTTGAAGTATCTTTATACACTAGAAACTAGAAATAAACGAAATCCTTCAAAACCAACCACTTAATTCTATAAAATAAATCATTCCATGAAGAACAATTGTGTAAGGTTCTACAATAAACTTTAAGAAAAATAGTATTTTAGATACCTATTAAAAATTGCATTCAAGAACCGTATTGAATGCAATTTTTTTATTACTGTGTTAAGAATAACATTTATGATGAGAGTGCTACTTTAGAGCCAATAGTTTGCTAGCATTAATTCCAACAAGGTTTCCAATAAACTGGTACTTTTCTGGTGGCTTGAGTAAAGACTGCAATAAAAGAATACTCATTAATTCATCTATTCCAACAACTACTCCATCGGTCATTTGAGTTCTAGCAATATCTTTTTTATATTTATTGCAGCGCATTTAATGTTGATGAATTACATTAGGAGGACAAGAACAACTTTTGTATGAAGTATACTTCATACAAAAGTTGTCTGCATTATAATCTTAATCGAACTTTGCTGTATTCCTGTTTGAAGGCTGAGTGAGACAGTAAAATGTGTTATAATATCATAAGGTTGGCAACACGCTATAGGCTGCGGTGACACTTACTATCATGTAGACTGTACGCTTAATTACTGATCTAGGCGAATAAAAAAAATATTGATACTATACGCTTTAATCTTAGCAACCACTCTATATATTTGCTTCTTTCGAAGAATCTTCAAGGCACAGGAGGAAGGGCACATGCGAGTCTGAAGAATGTTCTTCCTTTTTATTTCATACATTTATTTGAAAATGCGCAGTTCAGGACATCGACACACAGGGACTAAAGATACAATAAAAACCGAAGGTTGGACGCAAGCCGTTGAACGTTTTAACCGGTACATTTTGAATTTTGGGGTGCTCTATAAAGAAAGAATTGTTGACATTTGTATTTTTTTTCTGTAGAAAATCAACAGAGTTCTGTATTATAAAATTAAGTACTTTTACTTGATTAATTCATAAGGCCAATAACAGGTTTTCCAAAATAACTAAAAATGTTCTGTGAGGTACCGGCTAAATATAATATTACCTACCAGGTGTCGTAAGAGGTGGTCAAGTTAAGATACCAGAACCGACAGATGGCAGTCGATCTATCAGAAACAGTGCAGCTCCAATGCACAGAGTGGGGATGGGCAGCAGCATCCCCGTCGCAATGCTGTGCTCTGCGATTGCCAACATGCTTGCCCAGCATGGCAAACATAAATTTTCTTCAAGAGGCTTATGTCCAGCAATGGATTTGCAATGGCTGGTATGATGATGATGATGATAATTAATAAAATTATACAACAAAAGTTACAAGAAAAACGCCTTACGGGTGATATCATATACACATGATATCAACGTTATTTTCTTATAATATTCTTCTGGTTAGGAATATTGTTTCAAATTAATATTAACCAAGAATTATTAATTTCATAGGTACGTCATCAACATGTTAAATACATGTTTCACTTTAGCCTTTCAATATGCATTTGCTTAGTACACTTAGCTTGAAAATTAATGTTTCAAGTTATTGAACCTTTGTGGTAGTGACGTTGACATCTCTTTTAAATTATTAAACCTTCGTCGAAAGCTAAATTCAATGTATAATTATTGCTTTGTGTTAAAAATTGCCTATTTATTATTAAATTTTCTTGGTTGCAACTGCTAACATCGTGTTTGAGAAAATATTCTAAACTACACGCTGAAAATACAAAACTTAGTTTAACGGATTTTATATCAAACATGAATCTGAGAGGTTTCTAGTTCAAATTCACATGAGTAGTGCGTGTTTAGGCAAAAAAGATTAAGCTAAACAAATTATCTACTTGGTTTGTAGTATCTTAGTTTTAGTAGTTAATTTAGAGAAACGAATACTAATTATGACGTATGTTAAAGTGAAGAAAAAAAATAGAAGGTAAAGATTATCACGCTGGTTGGTTAAGTAAAGAGACGAGCAAACCTTAAACCTATAACCTTAAAAAAAGATATTTGAAGTAATTTATTAACGTGGATGAAGCAAAGATCTCAGATAGAGATCTCTTAAGAACTAAGTTTGTTTTTCTATTTTTTTTTATAAAACCAAGTCGACAAATAACTATACGGTCCGCGTGATAATGTCATTGCTGCCAATAGACGCTTGCATCAAAACAAGAAAATCACTAGCGCGTCATCAAAGCTGGAAGACTTTACATCACATTACCCAGTTAAAGCCCTGACTTTCTCAGTCTTCGAATCGGACCACAGCAAGGCGAACGCTGCTGTTTGGCGATAGAAATAGGTGTGAGGTACCAATGCCGGCGACCTTTGTAAAAGATCCAAAATTACTGATGTGGTAAGAAGTTTGCTACTTTTATAATATATATTATATATTTTATAGGAATAATTTGCGCTAGTGCAACCATAGGGTGCCGATAGTGTACAAGAAACTGTTATAGTGATTTGTTTTAACATATATAAAGGAGACAAAGTTGCACTTTGACTGAATACATTAATGAAACAAAGGGAGTATGTTCGAATAGCGACACATTACTTTCACTATTTTTTTAAATTATTTAAAAATACAAATTTCATCACAAAATAAACATATTTTAAAAGATTGTAAAATATATTTAATGTTAATTCCTAATACACAATTACATACTATTTTAGTTTCAACTTGTAACGAGAAAAACAAAATTATCGAAGTCATAGTCATGTTTGAAAGGCTTAGCAAGTTAAAACCAATGAGCAGTACATGCACAAATAAGCAAACGATGGAGTTCTAAGGTTGAAATGGAGACCACGTAACGACTAAGTTGGACGTTCACTTACAATGTGAATAGACGATCTAACTAGTAACTATTACAACCTGTCCTATTGGAAATCACTAGCATAGCAAACTGCCCTATCGCAATCCCATGTAAATTGCTAAACGAATAAAATGATTTGGACAATGTCTTTTATCAAAATCAAACTCAACCTTGACTCTTGACGTTGGCTTTTTTTATTGTTGTTTTAATTTGTACTTATTTTAGGAATTTCTTTTTATTTTTGTATTGCGTAATATTTTAATAAAATATACAGTGTTAAGTTCTAGTTTTTTAAATTTTAGTTGTTACTGAAATTATTTTTTTGTATGTCGTGTTTGCTTTTAATATATGCAACGTTTAATTCTTAGAAATAGTCTTGTATATAGTGCTACTGAATTTATATAAACAAACACTGGTGATCCTTAATAAATACATGAGAGGATATAATTGATTTGTTGATAATAATGATAAATTGAAACATACGATCTGCAATCTGCTCAGTATGAAAGCAGTAAGTTCTAATTCTTACTTTCCTTACTTATACCTTTAAAGTTATTCTAACAAACGAAACAGTAAAGACATTAAAGGAACCCGCAATTTCAGCCCCTGAGGAAATTTATGGGGGTTTCTGTGCCATTCTTATTTTTTTGAATAGAAATATTTGTTGAAAGAGGATCACCCTTTGTAAATCTTGTTAGCTCTTTGTGACGCTTGGTAAGCGGCCTGTTGGTGCCTCTCTGCTTACGTTTCCTCAAAAGCATTTAAATGTTTGCTTCACGAATGACAATCAATTCTCTTTGATTCCAGCTTTGTTACGCGCATTTTGACGTATAAGATAAATAGAACGTAAAAGAGTACAAAAACAAGCAACATAAACTGATCACTACTCTTTTAAGACGCGACAAAATAATTACATAGCTAATCTTTTATTCAGATTTGAATTGAAAATTAAGTAATGAAGATAACTTATAACTCGAATATAGACATCAAAACTTTGCACAAAGTATAATATATTCATTTATGGATTTGGTCTTTAGTTAATCTGCCAAATAATTCTCTGCAATAATATCTACACTAATAACAACATAGTCACTCGATACACATCTGGCAGCTTTAAATAAGAATTTTCATGTTGTTTTATTCTTAGCTACACTAGCAAGTCATTGCAAATATTCGAGTGTCTGTTGTTCGAAATAGTTCTTATCGGAATGGATGGATAGATGGATGGGTGGATGGATGAAGTGGATAAAAGGTAAGTAAACGCACTTAAATGCTTTAGACCAATGCTACACAAATGCTTCAGGTAGGGACATATCCAACTATATTTTAGTTTTGGTAAGAATAATAATAATATTATTCCATAATCCAGACATAATCAAGATCACAAATTGATGATTCATAAATCATGGTTAAGACATGTCTAAATACGCAACGTATTAGTTTGCTCATAAATTTAATGTAACAAAAGTTCCTTTGCATTTGTTACTGACAACATTATGTGGTACGGAATGAGGACAGATACAGAACAAACACAAATATCATCATTTAATATTTGTTTTGGGTGTAAATTATACCCATGACCTTTGGCGTACAAGACAGGAATACTACCAACTGCGTCATAAAGCCCGTCGAGTTCTATTACAATGGCAAAATCGATTCGAAAGTAAACTGGTTAGACTTGAAATACTAAAAAACGTTGCAAAAAATATCGGCTAACGCAGATTTGCCACGGACACACGATAGTTTTGCCAGAATAGTAAATAAATGTATGGTAGTTTAAATTTGGAAATGTATTTTTACTTTTAAATCACCCAACGTAACTGGCCAGTATTTACAAAAAAAGTTTGTGAGTGGCCTGTTTTATTTAGTACCAATAAGTCTTCGATTTCTGTCAACAATGTTCAAAAGCCGGCACCGGTAATCCGTTGAATGTTAATCCAACAAACAGTAAACATCAACAACAACATCAGTAACCCTTTCCAGATTATTACCACCACCCAGGTCGTACCCAAATATTTGGTTGACCCTGACATCTGAAATAGTTCTAACTCATAATACAGTACCAATCTCGCAGATTGACGTGTACCATGTGTTAACAAATCAAATAGTTTGATTTAGAATAAATCCGCCAGATTTTTCTAGCTTATTTTTTTTGCGTTTATCTGTTTTGTGTTCACATAGTAAGTTTAAATAATAAAATACATATACATGATATACATAAAAATTTTCCTCTTTTTTTTTAAAATCACAAGTTATAAATAAAAATATTAAATTAAAATAGGTATACGTTAACAGCTGCGGAATATTAGCAGTGTAACATTCTCCATCCAAGGTACATGATAAAGCTATTTTATTTATGTTATGTATGATAATATATATATATATATATATCATACATAACATAAATAAATAAATAAATTTCCACAACATCTTATACATAGTCCTGATTTCGTGATAAGCCGATTAAAGCACTTAAATATATTTATTTTTATATATATAATTTATTATTATAATTTAATATATAATTTATTTAAAAATATATTTATTTTACACTTAAATATATTCTTTTATAAATAAATTTATTATTTCCCATAAGATTAATAAATACAATAAAAGTAGTAAGTTACTTACCCTTAGGTGGTTAGTTTAGGTTATAAAAGGCAGAGCTTCGGGTGTTTTTATGTAATATTTACGAGTTCACTAATTAAATAAAACTATTTTAATTGGCTTTAAAAATCGTTTGAAAATCCACCTGAGTAAAGTATATCAAAATAAGGGGAACAATATAAATAAATAAATAAATAATCGGCTTTAATCGGCTTATCACGAAATCAGGACTATGTATAAGATGTTGTGGAAATTTATTTATGTTATGTATGATATATATATATATCATATAGATTTATTTATCAATTAGACATAGAACAAAGATAAAAATCATTATAATTATATCTGTCCTTTGTATAAATCGAACCCACGACCTTTGGCGCACAAGACATGATCACAACTAACTGCGACATCAGGTCTGTTTGCGTTAACAAAATAAATAGTTTGATTTTGAATTGTACAATTTTACTTGCTCATTTTGTTATGTGTTTATTTTTTTCGTGGTCTCATTGCTGTTAGTAATAAATATATTTAAAATACCACAATTCAATATATTGTTCCCATTATTTTGATGTACTTTACTCAGGTGGATTTTCAAACGATTTTCAACGAAATCTGAAGTAAGTCATAATGTAATTATCTATTCTTGTGACCCACGTAAAGCGAGGGCGATAGCTGATAAGAAATAATTTTACATTAATTTTCCTAAGTACATTCATTATTAAAACTGACATATTTTGTCCTTTTTCTTTTATTTTTTACATTCTGCCTTACTTTTTCTGTAATAACGTTTTATTAAAAACAATCATTTTTATAATTCACAACCGAAGAGAAAGAAAAAAATTATTCGTCGTCGCGGTTACAACTATTGGAAGTCTACTGCTGGACAGTTATACGTTTCATCTTAATTTGTTTTTCCCCAAACATCGGTTAGGCATGCCGTGACTAAAGTGCGAAAGTTTAATAATTAATTTTAGTAAAGATTATACCGCGCACGTCGCATGTATGTGTTTTACTTGATTCGTGTTTAATGACAGGATGATAAATATGATATAGATTATAATAAGTAGCGGGAGTTTACAAATATTTTATATATATGTAAAAAGAGAAGCTGAAAGACTGACATATACACAGGGTTTTTTTATATAATGTAGGGGTGTACATTAAAGGATTTTTGAAATCTCACCCCTTAAGGAGGTAAAACGGGGGAGTAAAGTTAGTATGAAACATTACTGTTTTTAAACTTATTGGAAAGATATTCAGTTTGAAGATCCCTTCCTCCCTCAAGGAGTAAAAGGGGGGCGAAAAGTTAGTATCAAAGTTCTACAACTTAACGTGAGTGAAACCGCAGGGTGCTGCTAGTTTAATACAAATTAGCCTTGAAAAGCTTGGGACTTTGTAAAATAACATTAATTTTAAGGTTGTTTATTCATAGTGTGCCTGGTATGTATGCTTTCGTACACTAGACAAATTTCAACGATTTCAGGTATACTTATAACTTCTGGAGCATTATTTGATGTATTAAATAAATTTTTAAAAAATCTGGAAGTATCGTCCGTTGGTCAGAAAAATTTGCTCCACTGATTTTTTTCTTGCTTTATAAAGATAGTAAAACCACTTTACCTTTTCTCCAAAAGTAGTTTTATTAAAATTAGTAAGCAATCTGATGTATTTTGAATTATTTTATTTTAAATTTAATTGTTCCCTATTTTAAGTACAATCAATATTTAGGTATAATTGTGATATGGTTTCATGGCTATTTTTTGCAAAACAATATAGTAACATACATTGTTCATTTAAAAAAAGAGACTCGTAAAGGGTCAATGCCCTACACAAAAACAAAATATAGACAAATGTATGAAGATATGAAGAATATTGTAGTACGAAATAAAGGGCTGGGCCGGAGTAACTTACGCGAAGAAAGTTTATTTTTATCAGGGCCTGGACCCTCGGAAAACAAATTTCATGAATAAATTTTTCCTTTGTAAACAAATCGAGCAGGCCATATTAAATTAAGGCCCTCCTGTGACGGGGATGCAATAAAAAAACGAATTTTAGTCGGTATAATAGTCAAAGGGCCCACAGCCCACTTTTTTTTAAATATTTTATTTATTGTTTTCCAACACTTAATGCACAATTATTTTTTGTTGGCTTTGCATATACATATTTTTTTCAAATATAAATGATTTATCGTTTAAAGTATTTTAATTACCTCCCCTTTTTATTTTTTTTTCTGCTTGGAACTCCAATTTGGATATGAGCCTCCTCCAGCTCAGTCTACATTTTTTGCCTTTAAGTCCATCAACTCTATCTTCTTTTGTTCTCGATTCTTATCTTAAATTACGTATACTAGTAGTGACCCGTGATTTTACCCGCGTAGTTCCGGTTTCCATAAGATTAATAAAAACAATAAAAGTAGTTAGTTACTTACACCCTTAGGTAGTTAGTTTATGTTATAAAAGGCAGAGCTTTGGGTGTTTTGTGTAATATTTACGAGTTCACTAATTAAATAAAACTATTTTAATTGGCTTTCAGACGCAGTTTGTTTTACTTTGTTTATTTGATATAATTACCTGCAAGATTGACAAAGATGCTGTGTCTTCCTTCTCATCTTTCCCGTTTTTCTTTTATTTATTATATAAATAGTATAATACTTCTTTTTCTATTTTGTTTTGCTTTTTGCGTCATGTAGTTACTCATTGTATATTATATTGTATACTGTTTAAGAGGAATATTTTGCTAGAAAATGATATTTCATTTCTATGGATATCCATTAGGGCTCATTTAATTAATAGAATAAGCAAATATCTTCTGTTGCCCAAAGTAACGCTACTTTCAAGAAAATTCCGACACAATCAATATTGGGCATTTTTCACGCTGGGTTGGTGTAGAGCCAATCTCAGAACGGTGCCCGAATATTTACGCGACAGGAATTTTGCTTATCCTTATCGATATGTACTTTTGAGATGTGTTTTCCGGATAGATATTTCATTATCTGTTGGTACCTGTATATTAATGTTATTTATAGCTAGCTAATTCAGATTAACTGGTCTAACATTTCGTGTATACAACATCGCATTAATATTTTAACTTCACCTAATAGTTTAACTAATGATATAGTTTTCATATTCCAGTAAAACTAGGTAATATGGCTAGGCCACTCCGTTTAAGTGACTTAATATCTTAAAAATATCGACGTGTATGGGGGAATCTCTTTTTGGAAGACAAAGTATGAATGTTCTTTGCATAATCTCTTTAGTGAAGGCAATAACTTTGGCTTAAAATTGCATCACATAAAATGTCTATTATTAGGCAAACATGATTATTAATAGATCCCAATTTGTGATCTTGAAACACCCAAGTCAATTTTATGATAACCAAATTATCTTTATCATATCAGCCACAGGCAGTCCACTGCTTCACATAGGCCATACTAAGTCTACTCTGCTTCAAGATCACCTCCCTTTTTTTTCTTTCCCTCTCCTATGTTATATAATCTTCCCTCTCCGTCCCTAAAATTTCAATTCTTCTAAAAACCTAGTAAGAAACAGCCTAGTAGCTTAAATCTAATAGGCCAACGTATCTACCATGTCACAAAACTACTATCGCCGATTGCCATGACGCCTGCCTAGTCTAATATGCGCAAGAAACTATTAAATTTGACATGATTTGGATGCTAAAACTTATATACACAACATAGTTTAAAGAAGCTTCTCATTCTACCGCAATATTTACATAACCTTAAAATATAATTTATTTGTGTTGTGCACTAGTTGTGACAGTAAACGATTGTAAACATCTCCTGGCTCTTGGTCTACACATTTTACACGTCTTTCCTCTGACCTTTGGGTGAGGAAGAAATTGTGATTATTTATTTGTACATGTGATATGAAGATTAGATTTGGGAGACGGATTATTATCTCTTTCTTCGGATTTAGATGATTTGATTACGTCGTATGCTCGTATTATATTATCAAAAACACTCGTAAAATTCGTTGAAAGACTGCTGACATGATAAATTAAATATTCTTGTAACGAAAGTTATTAATTAGATTTTATTGGCAACTACAAGTGAATAAGTTATAAGAAGCATATGCTTTGCATGATGGTAAAAGTCGTCTTATCATGGACGATCATCCATCCAATATCATTATAACAATAAAATCAAACATGGCCAATCTAGTTGCCCCATGAACATAACTATATATTTATATATATTTTTATTTATTTAACTTTATTGCACAAAATTTTACAGAATGTACAAATGGCCGGACTTAATGCCAGGTGGCATTATCTTCCAGTCAACCATTACACAAGACAGAAAAAAATAAATACTTATAGAGGTGCAGGCAATATATACACAAAATAGATAAACAAGATACATTATTGAAAGTAATATGAAACACTTATAGGACGAAAGTCAAATTAACGGGTGAAGAGATACTCGTTATATAATTAAAAGCAAGAGGAGCAGAAAAGAAAAGAAAAACAGTCTGTATATAGTATTATTCCACAACTGGCCTGTAACAAAGTAAATTTCTACGTATCGCACTCTTAGGTGGAGACAGTAGAATTTTTAAAATTGATATAAAAAACCTATCTATTGAAATAAAGACCCTATCTTGTGCGCCAAGGGTTCTGGTTTCGAACACCACCCGGAACAATTTTTTATATGATAAATATTTGTGTTTGTTGTGTATACACAATATATAGTATATTTAAGTTACATATTTGTGTTTCCTCTGCTGTTTGATGTCCGTAACATAAGTGCTTTAAATTAGAAATTACGTAGTCAGGTCAATGTATGAAACGTGTAAATTTATATGACAACAGCTAACGAAGAAAAGCAAAACCATCGCAGTGTTTTGACTTTTGACTCTATTCAGATCACAGTTTGTGTTCCTCTCTTAAAACTCTTCCATTTTTAATTTAAAGAAATATTAATCGTAACATTTATCTCAGGTTTTTTATAACCACGGTGGTTAGGTTTACAAGGCTCTAAAGCACGGCTAGATGGGGTACTTAAGAATTAACTTGTCAGATAAAGAAGTTAGTGGCGTGTTGCGTCCATTTTACTGCTCGGTTGAAGGCGTTACTGCTACGGTGAGATTACTGTACCTAAAACTGCTACATTTTGTTTTACGGTCTTGTTTTATTCCATTGCTTATGAATTATATTCTGTTACTAGTTTCATTGAAAATCTTTACTAATGTTATGAACGCGTATATAATATTACTCTTTCACGCCAAAACAGCTAAAAAGATTAGTTGCTTTTTATCCCAAAAAACCTTGGGGTACTGAGACCTAGGTTTTTATTTTTATTTTTGAAATCGGCACTAGTTTTTGCACAGTTTTTCTGTAAGCAAGCAACAATAGACTCGGAATAGGAAGAGATTTAGCTATCAGGGAGTGACATAAACTTTTTGCCGGAATAGCAAAAGATCCTCAGGGATGAGATATTAAGTAATATATAACATTATTCATAGAAATAAATAACAATTACACACAAAAAAGAACACAAATATTCATCATATAAAAGTTTGCAATGGCGTCAATTGAACCCATTATCCTTGGCACAGAAGATAGGAATACCTGGTGCCATCGAGCACCTTAGATTATTATTTAATAATTTATCACATCATTTTTAATTCTTCTACATTATTTAAATATGAATCAGAATTGAAATCATTCACAAATAATATATATTTATTAAATTTTTTGCATATGTATACATCGACTTACATATGGCAGATTTAATGCTCAACGGCATTATCTTCCAGTCAACGGGCATAATAGAAAAAGAACCAAGGTGGGACAAAATAAAAAAAAAACTATTAGATATAAATATATAAACAAAACTAATATACAATACTAACATTATGTGATTGTACCTGATATGGGTATGTGAGAAAAGAGGGGACAATTTGAGTGGGAAAATAAGAACTAAAGAGAATGCATAAGGCTCTCTTGAATACATATTTACTGAGTGATTGATTGAATAATGTTTATTCTATTTACTTTAAAATAGCACAATGTCAAAATAGTATAACGAATGTGTTTTTAAAATTATTTATCTACTCCAAACAGTTTTTGCGAATGTTGTAAAGATTGATTTTCATTTGTGCGTTTTTCGCCACTTAACTTTTGTGTTTAGTGCTGTTTCTATTACATCATCTTGTTCCGCGTATTGTATTTAGAACTGACAACTGTAAAAAAAAATTAACTACACACACTACATATTTTTATAAATTTTATTTCATAACATCTCTACAGTCATCTGAGGTCTACTATTGGACATAGTCTCTCCAAGAAAGGGGTAATTTTGTCTATAATTGCCTCGCTGGATTAGCGTGATGGCAATCGCAGAGTGCAGCTTTCATAACCGGGATGCTGCGGTCCATCCCCACCCTGTGCATTTAAGCTACCCTTTTTTTAGATATATCGCCATCTGTCAGGGCTTTGGTGCCCTCTTAAGACACCTGGTACTATTGAATTCTGCTAGTACATTGTGAAATTGCAATATATAAGTATAAAGATTATTAAATAAATCATTATATCATCGGTATAAATATTTCAAATTATTATTATTTACATTTCGAAGTTACAAATTAAATAACTAATAGTTATAGCTGAGTTAAAATTTTAGGTATGCCAGTTTTACACCCAGCAGGAAGTCTTTGCAAGGCAGTAAAGTACGACTAGATGGGATACTTAAGAATTATCTCGAAAGATAAAGAAGTTGTTGCGTGTTGTGTCCATTTTAGTGCCCGGCTGGAGGCATTACTGGCCGGTTGGAGCCCTCACCGTGGAAGGATTACACCGTGCTACACTTTGTTTTATGACCATCTCGCTTAATATAGTAATGAGATTTTTTATTGCATATTATTGTACTTCTGGCGTTTTACAACGCGGTAATATGATATGACAAAAATATAGCTAGCTTCGGCCGTTATCTACAAAATGGTTATTATAAATAATGGGTATCGGTTAATAAATAAAGTAAAGTAATGAAACTGTTTACCAAAATATAATATAATTATATTATATTTCGGTAAACAGTTTGAAATATATTAAATCAGTAAAATATATAGTAAATTATAAAAAAGCAATGAAATTGTTTACAAAATAGTACATATTATTTTCGAAGTACGAGGGAACCAATTTTTGCCCGCGGCATTGTTATTTATTGTTTTGTTGGTGTCAAAAATTACAGTGAATAGCAAATACATAGTTTCCATGCCAATGTTTGGTTAGATTTTCGTTCGATAACAAAAAATAATTAAACCAAGATGCAAGAAATGCATGATGTGTTGTTTTTGCATAGCTTGTGAACCACAGAATGAGATGCAGATACTTATTATGCTAGTTTCAAAATAATTCCCAAGAGAAAAACAATAGAAAAGCCTAACACAAATTCCATATATTAAAATAATTGTTAACTTATTAACCTAAAAAATATTGTACATCCCGTCCCGCTGGAAAACTGTTGATGATCAATCAAAATAATGTTATATACTCGTATAGCACATTTTTTTTTTGCAGAATGTGCCACAATATATTTACTTCTAATGATACCTAGTATTTTGTAAGATGAATTGATTATTATTTATCTGTATATCTTGCGTAAATAATAACAATAATATTATATTTTTATCCATCTACATAATAAGTAAGTAATCAAAGTCATAACAATCATATTGTTTAATACTAAATATATGCTTTATAGAAAAACTAGCTGTGCCCGCGACTTCATCCGTGAGGATTAGTTTTTTAGGTGCCATACTTCTTTACCTAAACTTGAACAAAATTCAAATGTTTTATTTATTTATATCGAATCTATGGCCTGAAAAATAAGTTTCAAGTGTCTAGCTCTAAAAATAGCGAATCTTCTATACAACTTTTCATACCCCCTTTAGACACTTCACAACCCTTTTTTCGAATTAACAAATAGCTTATGTCCTTTCTCAGGGTCTTAAGATTGTCTGTGTCAAATTTTATCAAAATCGGTTTACAGGTTTAAGCGAGAAAGCGTAACAGACAGAGTTACTTTCGCACTTATATTATTCGGGATAGTGATTATGCTGCCGCGAACATTAAATGAGACTGAGACAAAATTGCATTACTGCATTGACAATATACCTATTTGGAAGTCAAACTGCCGGTTCTGTCTTGGCATCATGTGAATTCTACATTACAGAAAGTTAGCTCAAATGTAACCAGTCTTTCCAACTCCCAGTGAAAGAGGCCGTGGAAAAATTTCTTATCGTGGTTAGAAAATTTAATTTTCATTCAGACATAAAATATTATAAATACGCTTTGGAAAGGATTAAATAAATAATATAATCAAAATACAAATTTTTTCGTAAACACAATGATTGATGTGGCTAATTCTAAAATATCTTTTGTAATAGATGAGAGAGAACAAAACACTGATTCACTCAGTCTTGTACATTTAAATGCAATTGAACCTGCGACTCTTGCATATCAAACAACGTCCATTGTAAAGACAAAGTATAGTAGCTCCATAGTCTCGTAGAAATAACAGAACATTGTCTGTCGAAGTATTAAAAAGCCGTCACGTTAATAAAATGGTGCTCACCAAACATTGATCTCAAAATCTAATATAACTGTCCGATACTGCCTCACTTAATTCCCCAAAGCAGAAAATGGGCTGTGAATATCAACATTTCTATTTAATTATTTCGTTGTATTTAATTGAACGTGCAAAACGATGACAGTAAAACACAATTAAAACTAAGCTCGCCACAATAGGGCGGCTGTGTTTAATGAAATATGGCAAAGTTAGGCTCACTTATTGAATTTCACTTACAAATAGGGTTAGGGTCGCGGGTCTACTCAACAATTTTAGCGGTTATTTAGGTGGCCCTTTGCATATATAGAATAATTAGGTATACATTCAAACGACGGCTACTTAATTTATTACACGGGTCAACTTCTAAAATAGGCGCGTTTCAAAATGTTGAGTAAAGCTTGCATTCCTACACATTTTTTATTTTAATAAACTAGGTCCACTAACAAACATACAGTCCGCATTGTATTAACCGTCACTGCAGATTAAAAACGCTTGTAATATTACAAGGATGTCACTAACGCGTAGCCTAACTTGTGACTTGAAAATATTATGTTACTGGGTGGGGATGGGTACCATGGGCATTCTTTCAATACGTTTGGCGACTGCCATCACGTCTGTCCAGTGCGGCAATTAAACGCAGAATTAATTGCCCCATTCTCCAGTAGGCCTCTATCCAGCAGTGTAAGTTCTACGTTGGTTATGATAATCAAAATACTGGAGGCTTTTAAGCACTTGCTTAACTAACTACACAATTCAGTCATCGTATTTTTTTGTTAACAAGTTAAATGAAGACGAAGACATTTAAACTTGACAGCACATCTTTCCTAACGCAAGTAAAGAACATTAACAATCATTTTAATTTTACTTTATTATTATAATCATTACGTTATTGGTCTGTATGTAATAATGTATACATACTATAATTTATCACACAACTCAATCTGCTGAAATAAAACAATATTATCCTTTGAAATATTTTAATCTTTATTTAGCTTGCTTATGAAAAACTAGTCTAGTAATTGAGTATCTAATACAAGTTCCTATAGATAAACGTACACTGGATGAACCTTTACAAATATGTCGAAAAATCGCAGGCAATTTTGAACTTGATATACTATGAGCAGATTTTTCTTTCAATTGAGATTTTTAGACAGATTTGCACATAGTACACAACAAAATATATTTAGTTTTGGTACTATTTCCAATTGAAATTGACCGGTTAAGTTCATTGAATAAAAATAAAACTAATAGTTGATAAAAGTATTTTCCAGAACTGGGCAGCTTTTTTATTATTTATTTTATATACATTCTTGTACCTTAGAATCACCAATCTGCATTTGTGAAATGTCATAGAAACTGTTGTTTCAGGAAGAAACATTCAAAAGCAAGTTAATGTCAGAGTTTTTAAGAAAGGACAAAATACTACCATATTAGTTTCGATGTTGACTTAAAATTAGTTGATATACATATCAAAGCCACAAGTTTGGCATTCCTTGCCAAATATATTTTTGTGTAATTTAAACCAATGTTCACTAAAGCAATATTCACTTTTACAAGTAAAAAATCATCAGCATTATACTAATTCCAAATCAAAGTTATACAGTATAAAAATTAACATTCGATTTTTATTATCTAAATTTATACACATCAAAGACCAGCAAAATAGAGTTTTAGGCCTCATTTTCTTTAAAGAAAACAGGCATAAAAAAGACATAAATATTAAAATGTTGATTCCACAAATCATTAATTATTTTTTCATATATTTTATTTCCATTCATTCATGTACATACACAAAGCAATGACAAAGAAAAATTATAAAGTTCTGAATTGCTACCAGAAATAGTGGATAAGGTGTTCCTTACCCAAAACGTAATTACTGAGTGACTTTTGCTTAAATTATCTTTTCGTTTCTTATTAAGGCAAAAAATAACCTCAAGTCATTAAGCTTTTAAAATAAAAACTATTTGTATTATGTATTTTTAGTATATCTGATACGCATAATTGTTATTTCAAAAAGTAATTAAAAAATTTAATAATTACAAATTTCTATTCTTAAGCAATTTTGTAAATTATAGAAGCGTATATATAATTGATTTTTATACTGCTTATCTCATAAATAACTATAATTAAGATCGAGAAATAAGATGGTTTATAAGTTTACCTTAAAAATAGAATTGACATCAATTCTAGACTGAAAATAGTAAAAAAAAATTGATATAATAGTGTGATAAGAAATCAATGTGATATAAAATATGAGTCGGTGACAATATTAGAGAAAAAAATGTTGAGATTGTTTCGAACATGTAAAAAGTAAGGATAAAAGAAAAAAAAACTGCATAAATACATAGAACGGAAGTGAATGGAAGAGTTGGTATAGGACGATCTAGGCGAACATACCTTAACACGTAGAAGAGGTATTAAAGAAGGGGCAGGTCAGATGAACCACGAATAAACAAGCATATATAAAAGGACTAATGCAAGTAATGGAAGCAAGAGAGGTATGCCACGATAGTAGCAAGTAGAGATTCATAGTTTCTACCTACTCCGATGAAATACAGGCGTGATATACGAAATTGTGTGTTTTCTGTAGCTTCAAAATTCCAGCTTATTATATAATTCTTTTAAAAGATTCGTATAGGTTTCTCTACTGTCCGTGTAATAAGTATATCATAATTTTATAAAAATGATAATATCGTAAACACAACCAATAACAAGGGGAAAATATTTACAATACAAACGGGAAGTACTACACAAATGAAGTAACTGACTCGTCAGCTTCGTCAATCCTTATTTCTCGGCCTTAATCGTTTTAATATTCAACAGTTATATACAGTCTTTGATTAAGTCTACTTAATAGAACCTTGTCATTATTTCATCGCAGATTTAGAATATTTAAAGCAATAGCTACAATTATTAAATTTATTGTCCTAGAATACACATTGTCTGTTGCATTGAATGTCGTCTTTTGCTTTTGTTTCACAGCACTTTCTGTTAGACCTGAAAAGAAAAAAGTATTAAGAGATCTGTAACTTGTTTTCTTTCAATGTTTTGTAATGTGTTCTTAATTATGAATGTTATTAAATAATGCATGTAAATCAATCTTGAAGTATTTTTATTTTAGTTATAAACGTGTAATCAGGGACGTTTGTTTAATAAAAATATAATAAAAAAAATGGACATTAAACAGAATTAAATATAATTTTGGAACCGCTGATATCAGTTTTAACGATTGCTAACTTGGTTTAAAAAGTCTATGTTTTTTCAAAAATATAGTGTATTAATAAGATTCTGAATAAGTCTCATATTATATAGTTTTTTTATCCTATCTGTTAGGTATATAATTTGAATTTATATTGTATTGTATATAACAGCTCATACAGCATAAACACACCAAATGTGATCGAATACACATCATAAACAACAACATAATCCTGATTTAAGATTTTAAAGGTATCAGATAACATCATGGGGGTGTCTTTCATGCACACCGAAATACGAGTACATACTATACATATGTACATACTTTTTTCTATTAGCAAACCAAGTTAGGCATTGATACGATATGATATCAATACGATAAGATTTTGATACAACACGCAACCCATTTAATTTAGATGTCGTAGGGAATCGAGATATTTTATATTTTGCTTCGAATAGCGACATTCTACAAATATAAATTGTTAAAATACTAATGCATATCTGTAAGTGCCCTAAGGATGAATGCCCGGTGAAACTTGGTTTGGAGGCTACGTACTAAATTATTTAAATTTATAACATAGGCGACTCTTAAGGTCAGTTAGAGCGGACTTTAATTACTTACCACCTACATTCACTTCCGCGGCCGACTGCGAACTTGGGTACAGCTTTATTTCTGTGAAATTAAAAGTAGTTTAATCCTTATTGTTTTTGTTATGTCTATTGTTGAATTAATAACATGGTGCCAAAGAAAGAGATACACGTAATTTTATGCCTTGATTTATTTAGAGATTTATGACGTTCTCACTTTATCCTCTCTTTTTATTTATTTATCCATTAATTTATTTATCCATTTATTTATTGAAAATCTACCACTTTCAAAAATATTCTACAAACTTAATTTTGAAACTTTTATAGCCAGCAAATAATGGGTTAATTTAGTATTGAATATTAGAGATTGTACAAATATTTAATTCAAAAAACTTAAAAAAATATTTATATACTGATAAACAGAAATAGGATTAGAAGACTATTTTCTTTTAATATATACTCATAGAAATATTAAAACAACGTGGCTAAAATTAAGTTAAATGAAATGCATGCGTGTGTGCACAAATATCGATCCCTACTCAGAAAAACATTTGTTATATAAGTGGATGTAAATAGTGTATGATACTACTAAATAATAGTGCTTTATGCTATTTATCTTAAAGTCAAGTCAAAGTATGTCACGAGTGTTTTTATTTTTTCTGTAAATCTGGCACTAGCAACGTTGAGAGTATTATATTTATATTTTACAGAAAATATAATACTCTCAATATACACATATATATATATATATATATATATATATATATATATATATATATTTATAAATGAAAATTTCTCTGAAAAATTCTTATCTTGGGTCCATCCTTAGGATGTACTTATGGATGTTTCTTAGTCTTTCAGAACGAATAGGGATTTAATTTGTATAGTTTTCATAGTATTTTGAAGTATTTGAAGAATGGCCGGATATAAATTTTATGTCCTAAAGCGTTTAAGAAGGGCGCAGAATAAAATGAAGCCCAGGCAGATAAAGTCAGAAAACTAGTCAAAAATGCTACCTAATATCCCATTAAAATATTTCTGTAACAGGAAATTGGTTTAAAATATACCAACACGACACTATGATGATATTTTTGACACCATGTTTATATAGTTTTGGGCTATGCGCGGTCAACAGTAATTTTTTTAGACAGTAGATAGTATTTTTTTTACAAAAGTAAACGATATTTAACTAAGGATAAATATGAAACTACTAGATGTTCAAGGAACTTTTTTAGCTCATAAAAAGTAATGCGGTCACCATAAAGTCGTAAGGTCCCTTCACTCTTCCCTAGGGAGTTGGTGCTGACGCAATTGTATGTCCCAATGTCTGTCCTCAGAAACTGCCTGATCGTTAGCTTCATAGAGACCTTGTATGACGATCTCTCTTCAGATATAGTGTATTTTGGCCTGGAAATAAATGAACACATTAAAAGAATTTATTAAATACTTACTATATTAGATATTGGGTGAGTGCTAGAATGCTCAGACTCTTGGTGCGACTCGAATGGAATGAGGGGACCCGTAAAAGATTTACAGCTTCTGACATTGATCAATTGATTAGCTAGTTGAAATTTTATCAGGCACGTAGAAACGCAATCGATGAAGCCGTAAAGTTCTAGTAAGACTACGTACTATCAAGCGCAGTGTAGGACGTCCACGTAGATCTAGTCAGATCGTCTAGATCCTGTGATTATGCTGAATGTATGCCGCATACAACTGGTCTTTTTGGACATTTATCAGAGGCCTAGGTCTAGCTAGTGGACGTCCTAGAGCCGATATGATGACGTTACTAGTAACTAGATACTCTTTGGCCATGGGGTACTAAAAGTAGTACCTCTCTCTGTAACAAGAGTCGTTAGTGGCGAGTATGCTACCGGACAGATGGCGGTATATCCATCTTAAATTCGCTGGGATTAACACTAAAGTTGCCAGTGAAATTCAAGTGTATGTAATATATTTTCAAATAATAAAGTCGTTGCTATGCATATGATTAGAACTTGATCTTAATATAAGTATATAATTTTTATTTCAAATTTTAACGCGATTATTACTCATAACAAAATTATTTTTTTAGTAACACTTAAGTGTTACTAAAAAATAATTAAAAAAAATAAAACGGTTACAAAGATGTCCAAGAGGTCTTTAAACAAAAATGTAAATGCTTTTTAATTCCTCAAAGTAGTTTTATTGTGCATAGTGTATGCGTTAGAAAATATGATGTAAATAGTATTCCTTTACTATTGTACTAAAGGGGGGGTTTATCATTTCACTGCAGGCTATAGTATTTTGTATACAACTGGAATTTTGAATGTGAATGAAGATAATTTTAATTTATTTGGTTATTACAATACATATATTTAAAAATGATACAATTATGCATTACCTTATTTACACGCATATTTATTTGTCATTATATGCAGATAAAACATACATATTTACATATGATATGTCTATGTTGTATTCATGTCAAATCCAGTCTTTTTGACAGGTAAGACGATTTTAAGACTTTATTAATTGTTTTAAACCTTATTGCGTTTTACACAATTTTTAGTCGTTTAACAGTTAGCACGGTTGACTGAAAACGCGCCACAATAAGACGGGCAACGTCTGTCATGTCCACTAGTATGCATCCAAAAAAATGAATAATATTGATAAAAGAAAAGAATGCCCAAAACAAATCTTTATATGTAATAATTACGTTTCACCGGAAAGAAGAACAAAACAAATAAACCTTTTTTTTATAAAATTTTACCTATTGCATTATAATTTTACAATTATATATTATACAATTTTACATACAAGTTGAACCAACTAGAGACATAGGATTATATCTCAAATTATAATCGTACTATTTTTTATGATAGACTTTTAGGGATAATTAAGATTAGATATTGTAAGTCGGGTTAGCTAGTAAAAGATAAAAGTTAGATTCAGCAAACTGTTCTAATGTTAGTTAGCCGTAAGGTTCCGGCAGAGTAGAATAGTACCTTCCCCTGTACCAAGTGTCGTAAGAGGCAACTAAGGTACCAGAACCGACAGAGAGCGTATATCCATCCAAAACTTTGCAGCTCAAATACACAGGGCGGGTGATGGACACCAGCATCCACGTCACGAAATCTACGCTCTGCGATTTCCAACACGCTTGCATAACGCGGAAATTATGGGCAAATTTCCCCTTTTCTTGGGGAGGCAAATGTCTAGCAGTGGACTTTCAATAGCTGGTATAATGATTAGTTGGGAATTATTTCTATTTATTCTTTCAATGATCCCTAATCTGTTTACTTCAACATATGTCATCCTTTTTTCTACATTTTATTTCTAAAATATCAGCAGGATCAAAAAAAAAGAAAATTGACAATCCAGTTATGTAAAAAAAAACTAGGTGTGCTGTCTGAAATCCATTTCTGTTATCCCCGTTACAATACGTAAATTTAAATAACAGGGTAAAAAGAGAATTTTTAAATGGCCTACCGAATAGTCCGAAATTTTGGGACACAGAATATGTTGTATATTTTTTATCTTTACGATCACACTTTCAATAGTACTTAAAATACACCATACAATTTTATTGTTTATTAAGCTGTCTATCGTTCTGTAAAGACTTAAATAGTAGCAAAATAACGATACTCTGCAATATAAACTATTATATTAGGACTTTTTATCGGCATTGTTATGTTGGTATGAGTTCTCCGCGTGTTTTTGTAGGTTTGCTATACCACCAGAAAAAATCTGTAGTATGATATTTATGAAGGCCTAATAAGGAAGTAACTTCTTCTAAGGAAGTACTTTTATATCCTGTTTAAAATAATTGATAATATTTTCTGCACGCACTCTTGCTTCTTATTTATAAAGACAAATATGAGTTTAATTATTATTTGGCATTACTACGGTACCGTAGGGTATAGGCAGTGTAGAATAGTAACTCCCTCTGTACCAGAAGTCATAAGAGGTGATTAAGGTCCCGGGACTGGCACATGATAGTATATCGATCTGAAATAGCACAGCTTTAATACTACAGTACAGTGGAGATGTGATTGTCACCACGTCTGTCCATCGCGGCAATTACGGGAAATAATCTCCTATTTTGGGGAAGTAAATATCCAACAGTAGACTTTATATGATGGTGATGATGAACTACGGTTGGTCAACGAAGAGAAAAATGTAAAAAAGGGGGGGTCACCTTTATATGGTTTCTGTCCCCATTCAGGTACAATCATTGTCAATTTGTGCGACTACAATCTAGTCATCAATATCAGCAGTGCTTTAGCAGCTGAATGTATCGTAATGTATTTTGCTCTATTAAATCTTACTCTCCCATCTCAGGTGTTGCCTATGGCCTAATTGACACTGCATTAATATTTGAATACTTGCAAATATCTCTTGGGACTTTACAGTGATTGAGGTACAAAGTTTGTCGGACAAATTTCCCTAATTGCATAATTAAAGAGTTGTTAAGTTATAATTAAAAAAGTAATCATTGATTCTGATGTTAGTGTTCGAAGCACTACAATATGAAACTTCAAACTTTACGAAAAATGGTTTATAACGTAATTATTAGTATTGTTAGATAAATAAATTAACTAGTAGTGTTATCACCCACGTTAAATTGAATAACTTTCTAACTTTAGTAAAGGGGGATGCCCCTATTACCCCCTAAGGAATGTTTTCTTTTTTTTAAATCAGTTGTGTCTTAACTTTTAATGAGGAACCTTTACACTGAATTTCATGTAAATAACTCCAAATTTCATACTTAATTTATCTGTCCGGTTTACCTTTTTAAGGGGTTAATTTCTAAAAAATATATTTTTGTGTTTTTCTACGTTATGAAAGGAAGTTCCGTGCAAAATTTCAAGCTTCTAACCCATCGGGGCAGGTGTCGCTTTTATTAAAGGAGCCTTTATAGAAGGAGCTAAAAAAAAATTAAAAATCGTCATCATTATTATATAAGCCATCGACAAAACGGGAATGTCGCGTGCTGAATTGCGATGTTACTGCGCATTTTAGCCCCGCTGATCCGCCGCTGCCGATTGACCATTACAGTATTCCGGGTGGATATAACGCCATCTGTCGGTTTCAGTACATACCTTATACGCCTCTTACGATATTTGGTACAACCGGAGGTTTTATTCTGCCCAGCCGCTTCCGTACAGCAATGTAAATACTTCAATGTTATCTTACCCATCGAGAAGAATTTCTCCTCTATTCTTGACCCAATAATTGATGGTATTGGGGTAAGCTTCTACCGTACATTCAAGCACCACATCGGTGCCTAAAGGGGCGCCTAAGAGCTGGTTTGGCACGATCACCGTCGGGGGAACTGTGTGAAAAGATTTTTTAATCAATTAATATATATGTTGGGATTATGGTTGAAGACAAATAGATAGGTTACAATAAACTTACATCACTTAAACCTTTTTACTATAAGGTATATGAGGTCAGTGTTACATAATTGAATAACATCATCTTTATCTTGAGGTAGAATCTCTCTTACCTCACTGTTATCTATTTCTACCGACAATAAACTGAAATAGCACTGTTCGCATTGCTGTGTTCTGGTTTAAAGGGTAAGAGAGGTAGTAAATTGCTGGGTAATGTCACTTAATATCTTTAAGTCACAAGGTTGATAAAATAAATTCCTACAACATATCATGCATTAACCTGATTCCGTGATAAGTCGCTTAAACACTTGTGTTACGGACATCAGACAACAGAGGAATAACAAATATACTACTTAAATATACATATTTAACACCCAGAACAAACATAAATATCATCATATAAATATTTGGCGACCACGACCTCTGGCGCATAAGACAGGATCATTACTATCTGCGCCATCGGACCCGTTCAAGTCCTAAAGATGTCCAGTTGTTAATGTCCTAATGATGTTTTATTTAATTTTACTTAATAGCTCTACCTTCGATTGCCACCTCGCCTGTTTATTGTGACAATTATTTATTTATTTTTTTATTTATTTAACTTTATTGCACAAAATGTTACAAAATGTACAAATGGCGGACTTAATGCCAGATGGCATTATCTCCCAGTCAACCATTACACAAAACTGAAAAAAATATATATATATATATATAGTGGTGCAGGCAATATATATACAAAATAAATAAACGTGGCATACATATTTGTATAAATAAACGAAATAAATGCATATGATATAAATATATATATATATATGTATATATATACATAAAATAACGTACATCAGAAATAGGGTTATAAAGTTAGAGAAGCAGCATCAGTAAATAAAGTACGGAGACAGCGTTTCAGGTTAAATTTATTTGGCGATTGCTTAATATTCAACGGAAGCTCGTTCCAGTATTAAAATTATAATTATCAAGTAATTGCTTTTTTTTCAGGCTTTGTCTAGCAATGGATTTACAACACCGGATTTTAGTATAATGAAGTTTTTAAGATACTTTTGCTATCGGTTAGATTACAAATGAAGTATTTAAGTTTAATTTGGGAAGGGGAAAATTTACGTGAACTTAACGCAACAGACTCCCTAGTTGCAAGTTTTAAGTTAATTATTAGAAGTTGCCAAATTTACATATATTTTGGAAGCGTCAAACCTACTACTAGTTTCTCTATAGTAATTTGCATAAATAAGGTAATTTAGTTGGAATTTTCTAACATTTACTCGTTTTCTTTACTATTACTCAGTAAAATTACTTTGTTATAACTGTATTTACTTCAACTATGTTATTTAAATTATTAACTTTTCTTTGTCACTCTTAAAAAAGAAAATCGTATTAATAATAATAGTTACACTTTATAATAAAACTACTTATTTAACGACTTAAAAACAATATTTTTAAGATTGACAAAAACGTTGTTGAACATTGTAGGAAAAAACTATATGCAACACAAAAACAGATCATATATAAACTTATAAACAATAAAACATGGGATTTTATGGCATTAAGTGATTTTTTTCAGCAACCATGTGTACAAGAAAATGTAAAAAAGTGAATTAATTACTTCGAAGCTTTTTTTTATTCCAAATTTGATTAGGATTTTACGAAACAGGTTTTGTACTACGAAATGATTTATTACAGTATTCTCCAAGTAATAGTTTAATGAAAGAGTTCTTATATGAAATATGTGAAAATTTCAGTCTATCTTCTTGCTACTAAAGTGTATTTTAATGCATGGCATTGTTTTGTAGCAATATCGCAGATGAGTAGCTTGGTCAAACCTAGGGCAAAAATAAATGTACACGTTTTAATGATATAGGAAAAGCTATGTGCGCCTGTCCTGAATACAATTTAATTGTCTCTATATGATTGCGATCCTCCAGTACTAAGTGTCGTTATGACTGTGGTACCGGAATCGACAAATGGTGGTATATCTAAACTTCGCACCAAAAATATAGGATAAAAAGTGGTTTTCTGTAAAAACAAGCCTCAAACGAAAAGAATTAAAATCAAAACCGTCCGTTTTTTTGCACATGAGTGTAGTTATTTACTCGAATGGTTACGATTTCGATTTACATAAACGGCAATTAGCTTGAAGGCAGACGCCGGTGAAATTGGGGGAATACATTGACGCCATTGTGTTGACAGGAGACAGATATATCAACTTAAAGGAGTGTAAAAAGGACAAACATTCATCGTTGTGTATGCATCAGGGGTCCGATTTCAAAGATTACTTTATCCTAATTATGTTTTTTTTTATTTAAAACCAATACCTTTTAAATGCAAAACACATTAATGAGAAAATTAAAACGTTTTCTTCGAACTTAATAAGAGTCAATGTTATTGTCTCGCTGATTACAATGTACTGATTATTGTAGCATTTATTTACAGGATTTAATTCTTCCTGGATAATCTCACTAATATGTCTTGCTTCGTGCTGGTTGATTTAACTAATATTAAGATTCCAGGATTTAATCCTTTCTGTTCAATCACTTTTTATTACCTGGTTAATAATATCAACGTGAAGATATATTGGAATTAATGTTTTTTTTTATTCCTCCATACAAACACTAATGAAAGGAAATTTAACAAAAATTTAGGCACTAATTTTATTATAAGGAATATAACAAACTAACAAGATGAATTAAAGTCATCAGTATAACTCTAATTGTACACGTAATCATTACATTATTATTTATTAAGCATGTGTATAGATAGAAGCCGAGGAAGGCCACTAATGTTGGATCTCTATGTTTTAACTTGTAACAACGAATAGAAAAAATTATCTAAAAAAGGCCTATAAAAAATAATAATGATTTAAGAAAATTTCAACTCAATATTCGCACAACTGGCCCCGAAATTGCGTTCCCAATAACGTAATGGAAAACCGAATTTTCTCTCATACCAACATATCACGGTTACTGGTAAAAAGCAACTCCGAATGCATTAAAATCGAATGCTTAAACGATAAGTTGGATTGTAATAGAATTGGCCGATTCTGGCTGAGGATTTGGCGGTTTGAGTGCTAAACGCAATGTCCTGAATAGTCCTGATAAACTGGGATTGATCCCGAAGCTCCGGCATTCAAGATCCAGGGCTCGATGAGCCGTTAAATTCACTCTATACTGGTGAATGGCTCCGCTGTTGGATTTGGATTCCAATTTCTTGTGTTTGGCTTTAGAGACATTTTCTTGATTACTGCGGTGAAAGCAGACTTTACAATATGAACCGTGAAATTTCTGGATTTAACGCCTAGGTAACACGGATTCAGGGTTCGCAGAAAATGTTAGAAGCAAGATTATTTGTAAATACTTAGCTGGAAACGCTCATTATCACATTTTGTGTGAATATGACACATGACAGCTTTTAATTATTTACACCAATTCTGTTTAATATTGAAACGAATTATATAAAATATATGAATTAGTCGTTTTTTAGAATATCATGACTCTGGTCGCACAAAACCAGCTCTATTGGAGAGCCCTACTCAGGGAGGCCTACGTCCAGCAATGGACGTTTAACATGGCTAATTGGCTATAGTTAATGGTACTTGCAGTGTAGTCTTTATATTATTTCCTTAAAGCCAATTAATTAGGTAAATAAAACAACACTATGTATACATTGTTATATTTTACTTGGTTAATACTAAGTGAACTGTATTTATATAACACTAAGTCGAAAAAAACGTACGATTGGCGATACTAAGCATCACCGCACTCAGCGTCATAATTGAGCGTCTATACACTCAATTTTAACAAGGATATCACTAGCGCTTTGCCGATCTTGTGACTTAAAGATATTAAGTCATGTTATCAGTATTTTACTGCCCCTCTCACCTTTGCAACTGAAAAACAATTGTTGTACTGTTTAGCGGCAGAAGTAAGAAATAAAGACGACCTTTGTATATCCTACCTCTAGTCATCATATGCACTTATTATATCGCCTACCGCAGAATGTTTTTAAGAATCAAAAATGACTTATCTCAATTTACTTATCACGTACTTTAAACTACTACTAATATCACTTTTATTTATTTGAATCCGTCAAAGATAGTTAAGACCTCTGGCTAAATTAAATATCAACATAAAAATATATAAAATTATTTATTTCAGTATGTGCTCTTACAAAAAAATTTTTTCACCCCCCATTCTAGGTATAGCCTGTTCTGTGGTTTTTTTCACATTTAATTCCATTTACCTTTGTGATAACCCAGTAACCTTTGTTCGAGCATTGATATCATAAAATTGCTAACGCGCTAAACAAAATATTATCCGTTGTCATATTTATTTATTTAATATCCTCTTATCAGAGCGATATTGTTTATTTTATTACCAATACTAAAGACTTAACGAAGTCTTTAAACGATGCATAAAACATAACAAACTTCATTTCAACTAAAGTCTTACCTGCATCGATAAAAATCCCCTAAAGACCCGTTTTATACAACTTCCATAACCGTAAACAAGGGATATTTTATGCGAAATGACTCGCTATCAGGGAGACCGCTAAAGTATTTCTAGTATATGAGGTCTCTATATCGACTAAGGGATCTGGGAGGCAATGACAGGGAAGAGTCAATTATACGCAAGGACGGCTTACAAGAGGGAGATCAATTCAACTTTATCACGACTTTAGGAGCTGGTGTACGTAATAAGAAACTAATAAATTTATGTACATGTCCATAAATGAAAGAGGCTTTGCAATGAATAATATATAAGAAAAGTTTGTGGCGTTAAAAGAATGTTATCTTATGTTCTCATTCTTGTTTTATGAACCTTGTTTTAAAGCAAATTATTTTGACACCGTTCATACATAAAACTCAAATTTATCTAATCTCTCATCTCATTATATGCAACAGTTAGACATAGGCCTCTAAGGAGATTATATTAGTAGCGCCTTGCGGTTTCATCCGCATTAAGTTGTAGAATAAACTTAGTATCATTTATGCTCCGTTATAATACTGAATTTTTATGACTTTGTGCCAGTCAGTCTTTTCTTTAACATAGATTTAACATTTTATTGAAATAACTTTAGAAATCAGAAAACTTTCTTAATAACTGAGCATCCTCTCTTACGCCCTTAATGATATTTGAAAAACCATTTTACATGTGTTTCATTCATGACTTTCAATGAAAATTTATATTAAATTTCAATCGCATTACTTCAAAAACGGTAAAAACAGTTTTACACTAACTTTGTACCCCCGTTTTACCGTTTTTAATTTTGAAACCTTATTTCAGTCAGTCAATTTCTCCTTTTTATTTATATAGATTTATTCGACTTTAGGCTGTTTTGGTGAGTGGGGCACGGCACACAGACTAATAAAAATCTAAATAAATACATATGTGATTTTTTTTATGGATTGTTCTGGTGATCAATGAAAGATTCTGATCAATCTGTGTCACGGAAACTATATACTTTCGATCCTGCATGCACTTGCAAGTGCGACGTTTTGTACCTACGTAGGATAATTAACTCCCCCCTCTTTTAATTCTTGTCTTATTTAATTTGTGTGTTGTTGTTCCTTTCTTTTTTATTTTTTGTGATAATCATCTGTAAGCTTAGTATATGGTTAATTTTTTAATAGTGAATGTATTAAAGTGGAAGACGCAGGCAGCTGTAACACAGTTTATACAAGTACGACTGCCGTCGTTTTAGCCTATCCGTGTATTCTAATGTGGTTTTATTGTTTTTATTTGTGTAATAAGATTAAGAGTTTTTGTAATTTTTGGAGAAGATCAATAAATTATTATTATTATTCTTGTATTAATCCACGCTTTAAGCTTATTTGCTATACAAGCCGTTAAACAATGTATGCTTATCATTTCATTGCAAATCATTAATTATTCATTGTCTGTATAATCGTTTCGCATAACCGATGACAATAGTAGCATTTAGCCGGCATAGCAAAAAAACTGGATTAATTTAAACCGTCGCCTATACAATATCGACCAATACAGTTTTAATGTTTGAATTGTTTTTTTTTTAATTAGGCTAGGGCAACTAAGATATATATAGTTCGCGTGCTAGTAAGTGTCACAGCAGCCCATAGATGCTTTTAACATCACTAGCGCAATCCTAACCTTGTGACTCAAAGATATTATGCCACATTACTCAGTAATTTTAATGCCTTTCTCACCCTTCAAACTTTAACACAGTAATGCGAACATAGCAGAATATACTGTTTGGCGGTAGTAATGGGTGAGCGGACTACCTTTTATATGAGGTCTACCATTTTGTAATTTTTTACATCATTTTGTAGTATTTGTGAAATTAACATAAAACGCGCGGAGTGAATAACGTGCTTAGTGGATTAAAACGAGCATTAGCAGAGTTCACCTTTTAGCGAATGTGGGCAGTTTGAGCATAAATCTGCGCTCACAAACGTTCACCGCTGGAAAAATGTAGATTTATCATACAGCATGGGACTACCGGGTTCACATATCTCAACCGTTCTGAAGTGGGGCTCTTTGTTATTTAAAAAGTATACTGTCTGGTGATTCGCGTTAATAGCCAGTAGAGTTTACTAAAAAAAGTCTTTGTTGTTTTTACAATATGTTCCAATTTCGTCATATTTTTATATTGTCGTTTTAGAGTTGATATATATCAAATACCAATTTGGTTACAGTGCACGTGTTGAATATATTGAGTTTAAGTTAGTAAATATCAGTTTTTGTTTAACTTGATTTTTATTTTGATGTTTAATTGCCTCGCTGAGCTGGCGTAAAATCAATTGCAGAACATAGCTAAACGACGGAAATGCCGCTTTAAAATTTTTACTTCACGGTTTCGGGTGGATATACCGTCATCTGTCAGTTCCGGTTCCTCAGTCGCTTTTTTGGCTACTGGTATAAGCAGTTACTATTCCGATCCAGTTTTAACTCACGGTTAATAAAATCCATGTGCATATAATCAATTCGACAATAATTTGTAACTATGATAGACGAAGACATTGGAAATCTATATCAAGTCAAAAATTTGCTTTATCTGGCGAAAACTGACTTACCTTGGTTTGTTGGTATGGTTTATATATACTACCAGCATATTTAGGACTGCTTGCTAATAATTCAGTTCATGACTGAGTTGTCACAAAAGACAGAATAAAATATTAAATTATAATACACAACAAGAACGGCTGTGATGCAAAAGTTGCGATGTGTAAATAAAATAAAAACTATGAAATATATATATCCGGGATAAATATTAGAGAAAAGGTGAACCATTACAATTAGTGAAGCTGATATGAAACCTATTATTATATACCATATTAAATGTATAATTACTGTGCCTAGGCATGAATTTTTTTCAAAAAACACCGACTTCAATATGATGAGTATTAGAAGCAAATATTGGAATAGTTACAAATCATACCTAAAACATACAAGTACTCCTAATATTTGAGTGTTGCCCCACGATTTCCTGGAAAAATTAAAAAGAAATCTCGAAAATATCGAGTAACATATAAAAAAAAATTGTTCCAATTGAGAACCTCAAGTTGGTTTAAATATACTAAACGAAAGAATGAGTCAAATC
>JACJUM010003129.1:14086071-14239003 GCA_020976665.1 Heortia vitessoides
AACCTCAAGTTGGTTTAAATATACTAAACGAAAGAATGAGTCAAATCTTATGCAGGTATACAATATTGATTTTTGAAATACCCTTAAGTGATGCATTTATTATTATAGTAATGTTATAGTAAGCATCTTGTAACTTGGACTGCCTATTCCGTATACGTTGGCAGGTAAGATCAGTAGTCGTCTAATTATATTGCCGTCAATGTGAGTGGCCCAGCCGACGCGATTACTTATTACTCATCGAAATTGATCCAATATATCGCTAATATAGCAGATATTGACTTTGGAAACAAAATTTTGGTTATGTACCTATGATTCAGTTTAAAGAACACTACGAAGTGAATGACGTTGGCTTGTTATTGACTGTGACATTATAATGATCATTATTACATTGGTTATAGGAATTCCACAACTGGACATAATCACCTACCGTTTTCTATTTTAAATTAATAGGGAGTTTTCACCGCAGTTCTTTTTTCAGAAGTCAGCAAACAAGCAACGGATCGTACGTCTATAGACACTTTTGTTATCATAAATTATTAGCATGTTGCCAATCCTATGAACTGAAGATAAAATTTCACATTTACTCAGTAATTTCACGACCTCTCTCACCCATCAAACTGGAACACAGCTATAAGAACTCTGCTATTTGGCAGTAGAAATATGTGAAAATGAGAAACCTATGCAGATGACCTTTGAAAGAGGTCTACCTCATGTAAACAGTTGCTACGCTGGTATACTCCTTCAAAACCTTATAGCTTATTTAGATTGATAAATGTAAATATAGTAGAGTCGCAGCAGAGCGTAGCTTTACGACGGGAATGCGGTTGCGCATCCTCACTTTATACATTAGAACTGAGCTATTTGTGATTGATACAACCATCTGTCGGTTCTGGTACCTATTACGTCACCTGATATAGCGGCACTTAGAAGTATGTATGATGTGAGTTTGAAAGATAGATAAAAGAATAGTGTGATAAGAGATCAATTTGATGGAATAGGTGATGTTATGACTACAATAGAGACAACAATGTTGAGATGGTTTGGACATGTAGAAAGGATAGATGAATGTATAATGACTGCACAATTATATAGAACGGAAGTAAATAAAGAGTTGGTATTAAACGACCTATGGCGAATATAACTTAACCAGGTAGAAGAGGTATTATAATAAGAAATATTTTATAAGTAATAATGGCCACGCCAAAAGTACCAAAAATAAATGATCGTGTATTAAAGGACTAATGTGAGTAAGAGAAGTAAGAGTGGTATGCCAAGTCGTAGCGAGTGGAGATCCATAGTCTCTACCTACCCTGATGGAATACAGGCGTGATGTATTTGTATTATCAAAAGTATTATTTATACTTACAATGAATCGCTAGTGTTTTACTTAAATTTACATTTTTTCTACAAAAGAGAATCGTCTCGGTTTTAATAGCATATCAATGCATAGCATTACAACACTGTTATGCAATAGTAATGTACTTTATCTAGATTTTACTATGTATGTTTAAATAATAGTCAGTGCATTTACTTAGACAATTCAACAAGTGTTCATTACCTCAAACCTACAACAAGTTGTATGTTTTCTAATTTAATAAGCCATCAAAATTATTTACTTACAATTGACACTTAGTGTAATCCTTTTGCTTACAGCCGGAGGGACGTCATTGGACGCGATACACAAGAACGAACCCATCTGGCGGCGATCCACTCGCCATATTGGTAGCGCACTGCCCACGTAGCTGTCCACTGTTAAACAAACACGATCATCATCATTATTATCACAGTAGCCTTAAAACATCCATTAGAAATAGGCCTTTTCAAGAATGAAGAATATGCCCAAATTAGACATACTATATAATCGTAATCGTAGATCGTAGCCTCGCTACGGGAATGCTGCGTCGTATATCCATCCTGCTCTTTTTTCGCTACGCTGTTTCTGGTGCATTTACAGATTATTCTTGGTTCCAGGACTTCAGTCGCCTCCTACGACATCTGGTACAGGAGGAGGCACTATTCCACACTACCAGTACTTTACCGCTTTATATAGTAATTTTTTTAACAAATAAATACTTATAACATGTCTTGTTATGAGTGTCTCGCAGAATGTCAGTTTATATAATAAATTTTAAATCCTGAATTTATGATACAGACTAGCACTACATCTAACTAGCTCTTGACACACATGTTGTCCTAATTTAGGAGTTAAGGTTAATTTGTTCTGTATTTCAGACTGTGACAATAAATGCAGTAGTTGTAACTGCTATCATTTGTTAATTTCCAGATATGTTGCCGCACGGTAAAAAAAGGTATTATATTTTCAATATGTTTAACTAACAATTGAAACCCATTTTATATTTATAAGATGTTTATATAACATACGAGTAATTATGATATAATTAGTCAAAAAGCACTGCTTTGGTTCCCAAAAAAAAAATAACATTTAATCTATGTAATAAAACTTTTTGAAAAGCAGAGTTTGGTTTATATTTAAAACGCAGATTTTACATATTTGTATTCAACGGCTTTCGGTTACTTTGATGCAAAAGTTTTCAAGAAAGCATAAATATTTACCGAACGCGTGAACTTCAGACATTATTTTGTCAATAATTTACAAACGCACGCAATAAGGCCTAATACATACTAATCGAGACCGTTTCGTACTTGACCTTATTATGGTAACGCAAAAATCAGGAAGACGGAAAAACTCAGTCACTCTGACTTGGCTGTATGAGGCAATGAGTGATTATCGCTGGATGACTTTCAAATTATGACGTACTTTGCAAATTGATTAGCTTACAGTGTATTGTACATGTGCAAAAAATTTTAAAATAAACCAATATGTTGTCGAAACTGCATTTGTCTATCGGATAACTAAAATAGTTTTCAGTTTCAAATGAAGGCTTACGCGAGTTCAGGCATTTTTATTTCGTTGAACGTTTCGGTTACCTTCCGGGAATCATTCTCAAATAGAGTTAATTGGAGTCATTCTAAGAAATGTAACCTACTAGCAGTTTGCATTGTGCATTCAACGGGCATAATATTAAAGAATATTGTGAAAGCAATGAATAAATGGTACAAGTATCAAGAATAAACGAAACTGTATGAAAGGACTAATGCGAGTAAGATAAATAAGAGAGGTATGCAAAGATCGTAACAAGTAGAAATTCATAGTCTCTGCCTTCTCCGATGGGACACAGGCGTAATGTATGTATACTCGTATATGTATGCGAACGCAATGAAATAATATCAAGTAAAATGAAAGGGAATTTAGTGTATAGATGTATATGAAAATAAATTTTAAAAACTGTATATCTGTTAATGTACGTTCTAATTTAATAAAATAAATAATGCTATTCTTTAACTCTGCTTACTGCTTATTAAGATTTTTATATAAATCTATTTTTTATTATACTACTCAAATAATCAGAATATGTATGTCAATCAGTAATAATTATGATAATTAACCAAAACTGTTAATTAACTTGACTAAGGCTGGCCTAGATTAGACCTTTAATACTGTCTTTGTTTCTTTATATAACGAAAATGGTGAAATATGATGACTATAAAATATTTATTCGCTTAAACAAACTAAGAAAGCTCGTAAATTTACACGAATGATAAATTATTTTCTTTTTCAAAATGAAATCCTCCAAAATTTTATCATTTGTATCTTTTCAAAATGAAACTTATAAATTTCAGTAATAGGCACGTTTTTTCAGTAGCAAATAAATACTCATAATTTACACGCCTTTTAATATGAAATTATTACTGTAATTGTTCTCTAAATTTGAATATAAATTTAGTCTTCCAAATCTAGTATACATAATTTTAGTTGGTATCTTTTAATTCTTCTAACATTAGATGTCTCAAGAGGTGTCTGCTCTAATGGGGTTGTGCTCAAATGTAACAGGAGATGGGCTGCAGTATCCCCGTCGCGAAGCGCTACGCTCTGCGATTTGAACTCCGTTTATCCAGCATAATAATGATGGCTAAACCACCTGCATTTGCTAAATGCAAGCCACATGTAACAAGCGCAAACAATCCTAATTAAAATATTTTCAGTAGGGCCTATGTAAAAACTTTATTGTGGATATTCTGTAGCTGATATAATTATGTTACTAAAAATCATAATTAAAATCACGTTATTTGTTGCTATTTAAAATAATGGAAAGGCGGTCATTATCTTTTACTGATATATTTGATTTACAATACGACCGTCACCAATTTTATATTACAAAAACAAACGAATGAAACTTGAAACTTGATGCATAAAGCGCTAACAAGCTTCTGCAAATACCAATACTAACACTAAAAAGATTTGACTCGACTAAAAAATCCAATATATTAGATATAAGCTAGAGCATTGGTCCGGATTTCCTGTAACCTGATTGTTTTTTTTGTAAAAAAAGGTTAAAAGGAAGTTCTAATAAGGTTGGTAGGTATATAATATTTTAACTGAACTGGTTTATCAGTCTTACTTAATCCTGCCAATGCTCTACTCATGTTGCACAAAGTTGTAGAGTAAGAACATACTAATGTTTAGAGTATATGATATAAGTATATGATATTTAGTAAATTACCCGTGAGAAAACCGGCAGAGTAAAATAGTACCTCCTTCTGTACCAAATATCTAAAGAGGTGACTAAGGTACCGAAACCGACAGATGGCGGCATATCCATCCGAAAGAGCACAACTAAAATATTACATGGCGGGGATGGGCAGCAGCATCCTCGTCACATAATTGGGCTCTGCGATTGCTACCACGCCTGCCCAGCATGGCTATTATGTGCAAAAATCCTTCTATCTTAGGGAAGCCTATGTCCAACAGTGGACTTTTTATGGCTGATATAATAATGATGATGAACTTTAACGTGATATTATATAGCTTAAAGTCTTTCTCGACAAGTAGACAGAGAGCCCACTGGAATATTTTTTTCAATCGGACAAGTAGTTACTGAGAATAGTGCGTTCAACTATGAAATATCAATTAAAAACTCCACTATTACAATTATATATTTGTATATATGTATTTCCACCCTTTTTATCAACTTAGAGGTTAAACTTATCTAAATTCTGAATTAATAAGCGCTTAAATCTTGGTTAAAACATAAAAATACTGTACTTAGTGAAATTCTGTGTTAATAAGCACTTATGTCTTGATTAAAAAATAAAATACATGTAGTTTCTAAGAATTCGAAGATAAGATTAAGTTAATGAAGGATTGAGCGACTTTTCACTTTCTTGTATTAAGATTGAATACAGAATACCTTTATGAAAATCTCTGGCACCGACTTTCTTCAGTAGCATAGCCTCGTGGTCTTCCCGCCTCCAGGTGATTTTTGGGGGTGGGTGACCAGTGGCCCTACAGCTCAGAGTCACGTTGTCCAATTCCTGGGCTGACACATCTGTTGATGTCTCCTCGTTTATTATATCTGGTGGAACTGGTGACAAAAAAGTTTATGAAATCTCACTCCTACTTATTGTTCGTCATGGATCTGTTTCTCTTACTCGAGAAAGAAAGTAGAAAACTAATCTTGATAAATACTTAAACATTTAAGGTACACCCTTTTATTTACTTTATCATCGTTATGACAGTTATAAAAATCTAATATACAAATATAAAAGATTCCCTTTGGAAGATTCGTAAGGTAGACCTTATACAAAGGTTACTCACTCTTACATATTTCTACCACCAAACAGCAGTGTTCGCAATGTTTTGTTTCGGTTTTAAAGGTGAGAGTGACAGTGAAATTACTGGGTAATGTGCTATAATATCTTTAAGATACAAAGTTGTCAACGCACTTGTGAAACAAATACAAAGGTATGGCGTGTGTCACAATACATACAAACTCTTATCAAAATATTGACTTCTTCATTCTCAAAGTTCACATGCTTACATAACAATAATTATATCATAAACGGAAACTCCGTGTCAACACCGATGCTGAATGTTCTCCCCCCTCAAAGGGTCTCAGGGTGGAATTACCAGTGAAAATCCGGATTTAAGCCGAGTTTAAGTGTTTTCATAATATAAACATATACTAGACGCTCGCCCCAACTTCCTTTGGACACATAATAAAATTACACCCCGTTGATTAAGTTACCGTAAGTTATATTAGTTGTATTGGATAGCTATTCGATTACCTGACACCGCCATCTGTAAGAATCTTATAGCGTTATCCAATAAAATCAGGCTTAGGTGTGAAATAGCAGAGAAGTGATATTATAGCTATCACATTTAATTAGAAAAACTATTGAATGCTGCGATAGTACAAACAAAATATGTAATATAATCAAAAATATAAACGCTAACTTCTCCTCAGTTCTATCAAAAGCAGCGTTGAAATTCCCGGTTAAAATCATGTACAATAATTTATGAGCTCTTAAAATGGTATCGTAAATCAAATCTGCTATATGTCCTGTTTGGCTGAGACGGACGTCTTTTACGGCTTTTCAAGTGTATCGTCTTCTTTGTTTGTTCGAATCCCACTCCTATTTACATAAGCGGAGTGTTTGGCGCAAGTGCCTCACTGTCTTTTATTAGCTCTCACTTTGTGACCTTTTTATGACTCTTACTCGGCTCAAGTACTATCTGACGTTTGCTTCGTGTCGGTAATAGGCGCTCTTTTTTAGGCTTTACTAAATCCAACGAAAACTGTCACAATATTAAATGGATGTGATGTTCCTGCGACATGTTAACGTGAAGCAAGTTTATAAAATAAAATTGAATTGGACTATTGGATTTATTTATTTGTGTTGTTAGAACCAAGTTTACATGAGATCAATGGGATTTGAAAAGTCTATTCAGATACTAGGTATGTTATGCATAACGTTGGTGTACATAATTTATAAGTTAGAGACCCGAAGACAGGATTTGATTCCCACGTTTACTACATTAAGGTGACAAAATGCTTACATACCTTGATGAAGTCAAGGCGGGCACCTATCGATCGATATAACACTCAATAACAGTATTCTAAAATGACCTCATTCAAATATTAATAATACCGATTTTCCCAATAATACAAACATAATTTCTAATAAAATTTAATTTAAAGTATACACTTAATATTTTCCCCTTACGAAAATGGTAACTCCGAATGCTTCCATATTAAATTTTCCAACACCAGGCAAAGTTACCATGCCTCGAAGACATAGTAAAAATTCAATATTGAAATCCATACTTCAAAACTTGGAGAGTCGAAAAAAAAGAATAACCTCTGAACTAATTTGAACAGTGAGCGATAAAAGTTGGCACCCACCTTCAACGGGGCGCAGAAATAACGCTAACTTTTCTAAGGTGATTTATTTTTCCCAGCAAAATACTTTTCCACCGTTCATTCGAGACATTTCATTGATATTGAGTTTTGTTCTAAGTTCGACGTAAGTACTTTGAAATGTTTTGAAGCCCGGGTCGGTCCTCCTATCCTTAATAAGCTTAAAGACTTCCCCTCTTTTTACTTTTACATATTATGCGTTTAAATAAATCGTTCGTTCTGAGTTTTCTTTAGAAATATTTACGGATGAATTCGCCTTTGGAAAGTTTGCAATTATATTTGTTCCTTTGTAATATACTTAAGTTCTTTACGGTTACACCTCTTCAATATTACCTGCAGGAAGACTCCAATTTTCATTTACGCTACTTTAAACTTTAATAAATGTCGTCCTTTTATTTGTCCCTGTTTGTCTTGCAACATCTGCCACGGCTTGGTTACACAAAGGTTAATTTAGGTATTTGTTTCACTACCTCGTTTTCAGTTTGAAATGAAACTCGTAAAATTATTATTTTAACAAGTACGATTTAAACATAAATCAACACATCTATATTTTATTTTATTAACACGTATGTACACATATACATAACCAGTGCCAGCGATTCGTCCGCATCCGTAATTTTAAAGGATATAGTAGCCTTTCTCAAGAAATAGCGGTTCCTAAGATAAGCGTGTTTAAACGGGAAGCGGGATGAATTATAGTCAAAATTCACATATAGGCCTCCTCAAGCAGTGAATTTTTTACTCTTCTGTGAATACTTAAATATATAGTATAGTTAGTAGAGTATAGTTACGTACTATAAACGTCGATGCAGCCTATTTGCCACTTCATGCTGGGCTGCGTGTTGATCTGGCACATATAGCAGCCTCTGTCTTCTGCTCTGACAGGTCTGATCCTGAGCTGCCAAGTGCTGGGGGAGTCCAGGCTCACGGAATACCGCGTTCCGAGAATGACTCGCTCGTGAAGAGACAGCACCGTTTGATCTTCAGCACGAAGCCAACCCACCTAGTAGAGACAAAATTTGTTACAATTTAGTTTAAAATAAAATACATTATTAGAGGAAATAAATAATAATAAACTAACCAATTAATAATTGTGGATAATTTAAGTATTTGGAAAATGGAGTTTGGGATTAATAAAAAAAAAACTGAGTCAGATTTGAAGCGTTCAATTAAAAATTTGTAACACCGTGACTTTTTGGCACCCCTTTGGTACTAACCAAGAGAATCCTTCAGGATCAAAAGTCGACTGAATTCTCTAGGATTCAGCCGCCTTTTATGCCATGTATACTACGAGACAAACTAGAGATCGAAATCAACAGAAGGATGGGCAACACCATCTCCGTCCCAAAGTTACACTCTGTGACAACTAGGTGCCACGCCGGCTCTACGTAGCAGTTATAGTTGTTAATATGGAAGATCTATTTAAATAGAAACGTTTTTCAATGCATAAATCAGTTAAGTAATTAAGTCTTCCAGAAAGGGATAGATGTTGTTGCGCTTCTTTTCCTTCATCTGAGGCAAGTATTTTTTTTTCTAGTTAATATTTTCTTCAAAATAATATAGATTAATGTATATAGTTCGTTATGGTTCAACAAGTCTGTGGGAAATGTCAGGCCCGTGTAAACCTAAAACAGTCACAGACGCTTTGCCGGCCTTTTACAGTGAGTCTTGTACTTGTTTTATCCACTGAGATATATCCAAGTCAAATTGAACCTTATGTCGCTCTCTTAAGTTACATGATATGGCATCGTGATATAAAAGCTTTGTAACCACTATTTAAACCAGAAGAAAACCTTTCAAGAGTTAGTTCAGTTTTCATACTGGAGATGACATTGCCTTTGTTATACGCTCTGTATCTCTCGGTGTGAATATGAAGATTATTATTGTACAGCTGAGTTTTCATTTTAAAAGACATAAATGGTAATTTAACTTTATCTGTAGTTTTAATAAATAAAAGTAATAAAGTTGTAATTAACTATGTCAGCATATTATATTTTGTCTATTCAAATTCGTGGTACCATGTGGTGGTGGTAATATATATATATGCTCTCTTCATCATTATCACTATCAATGTAGTAGCAGTCAAACATCCACTGCTGGACACAGGACTTTCCAAAAAAGGGGGAATTTGCCCTTAACAGCCTCACTGGACAAGCGTAGTGGCCATCACAGAGCAATGCTTTGCGACGGGAATGCTGCAGCCCATCGCCGCATTTGTTATATTTGAGCCGGTAAAGCCAGGCCTCACTCGAATCTTAAGACGCTTGGTACCCACTACCAATTCTTACATATTGAGAAATATGTCTCTTAATTTTGTCCTAATTAGCTAACTCAAAATAGTCCGAGCTATAGAGAGGGCAATACTCGGAGTCTATATGCGCGATCAAATAAAAATGAGAAGCAGATTACCAAGTTAAACAGGCATTTAGCAAGCAGAACCGATGCACGTTGGAGTCGCAAGATTCTGGATTTGAGATCACGTATCGGCAAGCGCAGCGTAGGACGTCTACCTACAAGGGGACAGACTTTCTGACTAAAACTGCAGGATTGCGCTGGACGCAGGCCGCATACAACCGGTCATATTGGAAATCAGTTGGGGAGGTCTATGTTCAGTAGACGTCTTGGGGCTATTATAATAATGATGATGATGGTTATGATAATGATACTAATGATGATAAAGATTATGATAATCATAATGATGATAAAGATTATGATAATCATAATGATGATAAAATCAAATGTGTAATATATCTGTACAATGTTACGGCTCATTCGGCCATGTTCTGTGGGAGATATGTCTTACCCAAAGCGACATAAATTCTCCGGCCTATGTTAGTAGATTCGTTAGTAATTAATTTTACGTATTTCTTCATTTTTTAGCTAGTGTAATATTGTGATTGCTCAAAGGGACTTTGGTCATAACCCTCTGAGTGACACCCTCACCACAGCTCGGTAATATCTTAATCTTAACTAATTTGATCTAATAAAGCTAATTTAATTTCCACTTTTGTTGTGATAAAGTTTTTGGAATCATTTATTAAATCTCGAGGCAGATCGTAAAGTTGTCTTATCTCAAATATCTTGCATATGCAAGGCACTTTACTAGCACATAACCGGGCAATGGGTCTAAGAATGCATGTTAGTTGAAAATGTATACGTTATTTACACTTCAACGTAGCAAAGGTGTACTTTCACATATTTGCCCGATTTCACCAGAAAATGGCTTATTTCCTGTATGTAATGTATAATACAATGCAGTATATTCGCGTTAATGTAAGTCGGCGTGTGAAATTACGGAGCACTGACATTTGAAAGATTCTTCGGTACAATATCATGTTTGCTCGGTTTTGGTATGGATGTGATTAAGATTTATGACTTTTTAACAACTTCGAGGAGCTTGTATAATAACGGTATTAATGTTTTGATACAACAATATCTATATGGAAATAATTTTTGCTAATAAATTATATATTGACGGGCCCGATGGCGCAGATGGTAGTGATTCTATCTTGTGCGCGCAGGAGTCGTGGGTTCGATTCGATGATCTTTGTATTTGTTCTGTGTCTGGGTGTTAAATATATATATTTAGGTAGTATATTTGTGATTCCTCTGTTGTTGGCGTCCGTAACACAAGTGCTCTAAGCGACTTACTACGGAGTCAGATCAATGTATAAGATGTCTTGGGAATTCAATTACTCATAATCACACAAAAATGCGAAAGTATGTTCTTTGTAAGTAAAAAAAAATCATACGCTTGGATAGAGAACTACAAAGCACTTTTTATTGATCATTATTAGTTGATACATATATTTACATTTATTTTCCTGAATAAGATCACTTGAACTATGTATTTTAACCATATGTATCGTTTGTAAATTCCACTTAACGTAATAGATGAAAATATATTATTTAAAATGTATAATTCTAGAAGACACGTAAGAAAGAACAGCCTAAAATTTCTAAAAATATAAATGCAGGCGATAAATCTGCGGGCATATGACATTGATTGTTAAATATAACCGAGTGGATTCTTCCCTATTTGTCTTGAGACATTTTCGCAGTCAGCTAGAAATAATATATTTAGAGAAAGGCAATCTAAAACCGAAATACGCTGGCTTGTTATAGTCACCATAAATATTGTTAAAATTTAGGTCTTAGGTGAATTTCTATGCCTGGTAGGTTTTAAGTTTTTAAGTAGTTATGTTCATTGAATTTAATCTAAGGTCAAAATAGGTTAGAATCGGTTAAAAGTAAAACTTTATTTTATACTCTTACAATTACAGTAAAATAAATTATTTTGGAAATTGTCAAATAAGAGATATTATTTTGCATTGGGGCACTGATAGGGCAGAATAGTATCGGGTGTATCAGGTATCGTAAGAGGCGACTGAAGTATCGAAACCGACAGATGGCGGTATATCCATCCGAAACAATGTAGCTCAAATATACAGGGTTGGAATGGGCAGCAGCGTTCCCGTCGAAAAGTTACGCTCTACGATTGCCACCAAGCTTACCCAGCGCGGCAATTATGGGCAATATGGGGAATGTTACCCATAGTTGCTAGCTTTTTTGGGGAGTAAACGTGCAACGGCTGATATGATGAATAGGTATTTTAACCTACCTAAAATTTTCTATTTACCTTAGGTAGGATTTTTTAAATGTAATAAATATTTCTTATATTATTATGATCACAGATAATCGTAACAAATTGTTAAACAAATTATGCGCTCCAACACTGCTCTTAAGAAAAATAGCTGCAGTTCAGCGTGAAAAAATCTAAAACTCTTTTCTCGTGGAAATATAAAGTGACACTATAATTATGTAAATTTTCCCGATCCACTAAGTATGCTAAAACTGTTTTGACTTTTTCCTAGTGGTTGCAACAGTACAGAATTTGCATCTCATCTGCGATGGTATTTAATTTAGACTCGCTCAGACTAAGAAACAAATGTCTTGTGTAAGCGTGAGGTTTTTAAAATGCGGGTAACTTTGATCGCTCTTAAAATTGGATACTAAAAAGTAAACTAAACAATGAACCAAAAACTTTAAAAAGAATTTATATGTTTATGTTTTAAAACCATTAAAACATATTGCGTTGTGAACACGTTAATGTTAGAAAATGTTATAAACTATTCTGACGGGCCCGATGGCGCAGACGGTAGTGATCCTGCCTTGTGCACCAGGGGTCGTGGGTTCGATTCCCATTCAGAGCAAATATTTGTATGATGATATTTGTGTTTGCTCTGTGTATGGGTGTAAAATATATGTATTTAAGTAGTATATTTGTGATTCCTCTGTTGTCTGGCGTCCGTAAGTGCTTTAAGCGACTTACCACGGAGTCAGGTCAATGTATGAGATGTTGTGGGAATTTATTATTATTATTATTATTCTATTAATTATAATTATATCAGTATATAAAAAGAGTAGAATGATTATTTTATATTAGTTTTCAGATTGTGTGACTTTTATTTTATATTGTGCCTCAAAAAAACTTTTGTGATCAAAAGTAAACTGTTTTTTTCCTAAATCAATGAAAAATTTTGTCATACAGTTCCTCAATTTAGCCATAAAAGTCAATCAAACAGGCAGACATTCTTGGGCATGTATAATTTTATACTTTTCTGTCATAAATTGAATATTTATTTTAAGTTTTAACTCCCGCATTGCATAATTCTTATGCAGAAGTTATTGCCTGATAGAGAAAAAAACTAAAAATTTTCAAAGTCATCGACTTCCCAAGAAAAAAGTAATTTTGGCCATAATTGCCACGATAGGTTAGCGAAGTGGTTAACGCACAGCGTAACTTAGCAATGAAAATGCTACAGCCCAACCCCGTCCCATTGAATTTGGGCTACGCCATTTTGGATAAATATAGCACCTTTTGTCTGTGTTCACCTTCTGTTGTATTTCATTATCTCACGTTAAGACATCTGGTACAAAAGAAAGTACAATACCATAGCTTCTTGAATGTTATAGAAGTTTGAAGTAGGACTTTTATGCTGCAGTGAAGTCTTTATGCAAAATTTCTGGAATAAAGATTACAGTTCTAGGAAAATTTAAAAAAGAGAGAGATATTCTGCGAAATATAATAAAATACCAGAATAAACTGAGAAATAAATAAAAAAATCACACAATCTTCTGTCCTCATATGTTGAGCCGAAATAAGTAGCTTAAGTCACTTATGTTACGTATATTGAACAACAGCGGAATAACCAACTTAATATTTAAATCAATACTCCACCCTGACACAGTACATTACATGTTTATTATTACAATAGTTTAACATATGTTTGTCCTGGGTGGGTAGCTAACCCAAAACTCTTGACACACAAGACAAGGATATTATCAAATGCGTCTTTGGACCTTTCAAATCAGAATGTTTAATCTTAATTGAACGGTATAGGTATAGAATTTAAAAGAACATATGGTGAACAAATAAAAAAAGTAATAGAAGGTCCTATTAAAACTCTTTAGGTCTTAAGAATATATTTAATAGAAATGATATAAATTATTGTCATCTGGAATATGAACAAAACGCATCCATATTATGAACATTGCAATGGTTCAATTGGCGGCCACCTTATCATATAGAGCGATTTTTATCAGGTAATTTGTCATCATCAAGGAAAATAGGGTTTAAATTATATTTGATGCTAGTTACCCCGATAAGCGTGGTTTTGTTTTAACCATACTTATATGTCTATCAAAAAAAATGTTGCGATTACAAATAGAAACATTAACCATCTTATCGCTTAAGTTGGATTGAACTGTACTCATTTAACAAAAATTTTGTAGTTTAGAATTATTTCTTCCCGCACAAACATCAGAACACGATGTTTTTATATATAAAGATACTATAAAAATTATAGCCCCAGTCCTTGTTCGAAGAAACTAACTGTCATATTTAATCTGAGGTAACTAACTGACTTAGAGAGAAGCTCTTTGAATTTTAAATAGCAAAAATTAACAATTTCTTCGCATTAGACTATATAAACTCCGAACTTTATTAGGCTTCTATAAAAAGAGAAATTTGTTTCGCAAATATTTTTCTTTTTGAACAATATTTTTGCAAACAAGATATTTCGTTAATACACCCCGCTCTTTTATGATATTAGTTGTTGGCCATAGATAAAAAATTAATTTCTTTAGCTTTTTATATTGAACTAAATGTTAACAAATTCTTAAATTAAAAAAATGTCTGCAAGTCTTAATAAACTATTTCATTTTCACCATCTTATAAAATATTAGAATAGCAAAAAAGAATATTAATATAATTAATAAGTTTGTTTACAATAAAATAGCTAGAAATGTTAAGTAAAGATTGTGTTTAAATTACAGATAATTATATGAATAATAATAAATATTTGCTCTCATTAAAATAAATGACAATACAATTAATAGAATATCAGCAACAATTAAAATAAAAAAAATATATATGTTCGCATCCCTATATCCCTAAAAACTTTTATCTATTATCGTAATAGAACACTAGACAGGTTTTATTAATACTAAAAAATGGCTGTCTAGAGTCATCATAAATATACATGTTAAATCTTAGAACTAAAAACAATTATTTGCACTTCTTTAACTCCAAATAAGATTTTAAAAAGAAGTCTACAATCTATGTAAAAATCTATTTCTAAAGATAGAAATTATTGGCGGCTCTGGTGAGCAGCTTAAGTGTTTGAAACTTCCAATAGCTTATCGAGTTTTAACACCATAAGTCGCGGCGGCTTTCTCCTGTTGCTAAAGCTAAATGAGAAAGGAACTTTAACAGTAATACGGTCTTGTTCAGATGATTTACAGAAAAGGAACACTATTGTCGTATGTAATGTAAATCACCTCTTACCTGGTACAGCGAGACGAGGGAAACAGTTTCTCGCAGGTAATATACTACTCTGCCGGTATTGAGACACAGAACAAATGTGCATGACATAAATGTTTTCCCTGGATGGGGATCGAACCCACATCTCATAAGAAGGATACTATCAAATGCGCCATTGGGCTGGAAAACACAATTCACACCTTTAAACGCTTGCTCTCTTGCTCGAAAATTACATTGGTTGACCCCATGACCCATACAGAGGTCATCTGCATTGGTATCTCATTCTCTCCTATTTCTGCCCCAAATAACAGTGTTTGCATTGCTAAGTTCCAGTTTGAAGGGTGAGTGAAATTAATGGACAATGTACCGTCTTCTCTGCCACTCTTTAAGTCACAAGATTGACAACGCGCTATTGATACACTTGTAATATTTCGAGCGTCTAAAGGGTGCTGCAACGCTTACCATCACGACTGAATGCTTGTATGTTGATCTAGTCCAATAAAAAAGAATAAAGCAGCGTCACCTAAGTAAAAATGCGAATTTATTTATTTTTCATTTTACATATTAGGCAACAATTTGTGGCAAACTAATACTGAAAACCGACACCACGGTTTGGACTTTGTTCTTACCCGCCAAGTCCAGTTTACTTTCGTGACCACAATAGATCTACAAGGAGGCGTGTGACTATTATTTCTGGCTTGAGTTGATAAGCTGACCAGAGTAAAGCCTATCTTGCGTCTCAAACGAAAAGTCATATAGCGAGTTGATTGCAACTATAAGCTCCCTCCCTTAATTCTTCCTTACTTTTCAGTTGAAGGCATAACTCTTGACTCACTGAATTGTTGACAATATGTTTGGTGCCATAACGCATACGATTTTGTTGATATATTTAAGTGATAATTATACAGTGGGGTTGAAATAGATACTTTATCAGAACCATATGTGGCCACAAATTATCAAACAAAAACACAAATCTACTTAGGAAAGAACTACTCCAAATCGCAGGTATGTGGTGAGCGTAACCGCTTACCATCAAAAGGGTATTGGATTGGGTATTGCCTAAATTTGTTCCTACAAATCCCTTTAATGCGGTAACACTATCATTGACTAACTTTAATAAAATTCCTACCAAATTAAAACTACTAACTTAGCACAGCTCTTACCCAATCCGAAATCCGCTATTGAGTCTTACCTTATAAAAAGTTTTATAACGCGTTCAAGCAATTTATACCTCTATACGCACCAACATTCTTCTAACTTGCATTTACTTTTTGCGTGTGTTAGTTGAGAGTCAGAGGCTATTAGAAATCATTATAATAATGGAAAAAAGACTGACTAAAGAGTACCCCAATTATAAATGAATACGTTGCAGATCATATCATTTAATAAACCATATCATAGGGTAACTTTTTGAGAGGCAAGCAACTGTAAAGTTGAAAAAGGAGTTTACTGGTTCTTGCAACCGGTAGTGAAGAACAGGAGCTACATGCAAACACCAGCGTGTGCGTAATAACAGTTCGAACAATCGAACTTGCAATTGTCTCGTAAATACACATCAGGAATGAAGAGATTCGTAACAGAACCAAAGTTACCGGCATTGCCTGGTGGATTAGTAAGTTGAAGTGGCAGTGGGCAGGGCATTTGGTACGCAGAACCGATGACTGATAGAGTCGTAAGGTTTTGGAATGGAGACAACGTATCAGCAAGCACAGCGTAGGGCGTCCACTTATGCCTCCCCATGTAATTACTTGGGGGGCATATGTCCAGCAGTGGACGTCATAAGGTTGATATGATGATGATGATGGAATACACACCCATGATTCTATCCTGGCACAGAATATCCTTGTGTGTTTTCTGATAGTGACTGAAATGTGTACAGACAAATATCTATAATATATCAATCAAGTCTTCAAATTATGAATACGTGATCTTCGACGTTCTCGGATAGTAATCAACTTTTATTCGTATTTAAGAAAGCATTCTGTTAAAGGTCAGCTGATGATTTCATCATATTACCGATTGGAAGTCCGCTGCTGGACATAAGTCTACTCAAGAAAGGGAGAATTTTGCCCATAATTGCCGCGTTGGCCAGACATATACCGACATCTGTGAGTTCTGATTCCTTAGTTGCCTCTTATGACACCTGGTACAGGGATGTACTATTCTACTTTGTGGGTACCTCACGAATAAGCTGTTGATTTAAAACTTGTAAATTAAGTTTGTTATTTTTCCCTATACTCTATATAAATACTTAGCTGTTGTTTGAACACATTTACTAAAAACTATGATCCCAAAACTAATATTAACAAAATAAATACAATCTCAGTCTGAAAATTGATATTCAAGTCTAGGCCGATGTTCATGGATGCTTTTATTATCTAAAACTTCGGTATACAATCAAGATGTAATTAATTGCTGCCCGAAAACACCGTTTTCTTATTTATTAAAACAATTTAATCCTAATATTGTGTAGAATCCAACGTTAAAATTGCTACTTTGTTTGTTAAAATTAATGGATACTTGTTATTAATTTTTGTTGAGTGAACGCTTTATCTAAATATTGTTTGAAGAAATATTTAATTTTGTTTACGGGTGCGTTTGATTTTTCGATAGATAAAGGTTATATTTAAACTTTATTATTTCTCGAAGAATCCATTAAAACTCCAAATGAGTAGGACGTGAAATCATTGTATGGTTTATATCATTCTAAAATTTAATATAATTTGACTATAATCAGAAAAATATAAAGAAAATGGATTTCATTATATAACTAACCACTGATATTGGAATAAAATATATCATCACCACATCAGACAGAGAACCTTTACTGATGGACACAACATTATGAGGCAGACAATAATGGATAATGAGGATGATGAAATGAATTTGAAGGAACTTTGTTTTAAGTCACGACCAGTGATGGCATGCTCGATAAAAGCTTTGCTAACTATTTAATATACTAACTCATTAAGAGTCACCCGACTCTATAAAAAATTATTTTAAGACAATAAATAAATAAATCTACACATCTCATAAATTGAGATGGTTCCGTAATAGGTTGTCATAGGTATAATAAATTATTTTTTGAACACATACATTGACAATAGAAATTTTGTTTCTAATAGTTCAATTGTTGATATCGTGAGGTACCGGTACCCTCTTTACCGAATGTCGTAAGAGGCGACTAAGGTACTAGAACCAACAGATGGCGCTATATCAATCCGAGACAGTGTAGCTTAAATACAAAGGGTCGGGATGGGCAGCAGCCTCTCCACCGTAAAAAATGCGCTCTGCGATTGCCAATACGCTTGCCCAGAGTGGCAATTATAGGCAACATTCCCTCTTTCTTGGGAAGAGAGGAGGGAATGTACAATGGCCGTAATGATGAATTAAATAAACATTAATAACACCTTGACAAAGAACAAACAGAATTGTTCATCACATAAATGTTTGTTTAGGATTAGCACGACTATTTAGCGTATAAAAAATATTTCTAATTCTACTCAAAATTATTTCTTCTTGTCTTCAGGCAAGTAGGATGTAAATGTAATTGCATAGAAAGAACTTAGGGTTTTACTAATGATGTCAGGTAATAATAAATCTAGCCGTCTAAGTAATGAGCTTCAGAAATTATCGGCATGAAACAAAACACGTAACATATTAAGGTGGGATGATATTAGCATCAGATGGCTCCAAGAGAGTACTTCATTGAGACCCCACTCCGCTCCATCATGCGCAAGTACCTCGTGTTATGGTTTATATTAATGGTGCCTGTCAAATGTTCTTGAAAGACGTACACCGGCGTGAAAGGGTTACAACGCTTGTTTAAGTGATCGTATCACTTAGATAATGGAAGTTGGAGTAAATTGCTTGTTTCTGGAATAGCGTAGGTATCACAAAAGATATGAAACTCTCAGGGCTCTCTGAGAAATTTTGTTGTCTGTCTCTAAGCTAAAACTATAATTAAATAAGCGGTCAGCGAAACAATACTTGTAAATTTATACATAAGTAAATGATATGACTTTTTCCGATCACCGCTGATAATAATGAAGCTTGAACTATAAAGTCTACATTTGCATAAAATGTAAAACACGAACATAGTTTTCTTCCTACTGATTGTCAATCCTTGTATCTCTTTTTCTATAGTTTTTAATTTGACGAGCATTGATGAGTCATTATTAAACACATTTTTGCCGTTTGTTGCCGGTAGAGTAGAATAAATAGTACCTCTCTATGTACCAGGTGTCGTGAGAAGCAACTTATATACCGAAAACGACGGGTGGCGGTATATCCACCCGAAACAGTGTATCTCAAATGCAACAAGACGGGAATGGGCAGCAGTATTTCCACCGCTCTGCGATTGTTACCACGCCTGCTCAGCGCGGAAATTATGGGCGAATTTACCTCAAGACCGCCCGAGACCTATATTCAGCAGTAGACGCTTAGCTGCCATAATGATGATAATGAAACATATTTTTAAATATTGAATTACAATATTTATATTATACCTACCACCAGAATTTAAAATGAAATACTTAAAATCTGGGAGAAAGTCAATTAAATGAAGTTATTTGGCTCGATCAATGTTAGAACCAATTACTTCAATGGCCTGCTCGTTTACGAATAAGTGCTCCGGGAACTGAGAGGTATGGTGATATTGACAAACTAAAATTATCATAATACGTAGCTTAAGAAATATCATATTATTATTTAAAAATGTTGCTGAATAGTTGTTACGTATTGGACAGCTTGAGGGGATACATTACGTTTTAATGTATGAAATATAACATACAAAAAAAATTACACAACAAAAAACTAATCGTCATCTTCAATTGCTAGACATAGGCTTCCCTAAAAAGGGGGAATCTGCGCATAATTGCCAATGGTGGATATACGGCCATGTATCGGTTCCGGTTCCACCGTCACCTCTTACGACATCTGGTACATGGGGAGGTACTATTCTACTACTCCGGACGGAACGGCCACACCAAAAACTTACTTAATTAACTACTACTACTACTTAATTTAATATTAAAAATGAATTCAATAAACTTACAATTATTATTTTTTAAATGTAACTATTAATTGACGTTATTCTATTTATCGGACCCGATAGCGCATTCGATAGTTTTTCTATCTTGTGTGCCAAGCCATGGGGTCAGTCCTCAAGCAAGAAAAATATTTTTATGACAAATATTTGTACTTGCTCTATGTTTAGGTATTATATATAAGTTTTCCGCAATTATCTGATGTCCGTAACACAAGTGCTTTTAGCGACTTTTCTTGGAATAGTGTATGAGTTATTAAGTCTTTACGTTTTATATTGAAAATAATAATATACGTATAGTAATTAAAAATAAATATTTATTTATTTAAATAAAAAATGATTAGGTTAATCTATTTTAGGGTAATTGAAGTTCAAATTGTATTATAATAAAAAGAAAAATACACAACCTTATACATAATTTTTTTCGTTTATTATCTACGTTACTTGGAAATTCCGCCATCTGTCGGTTTGGTACGTTAGTAGCCTCTTACGCCAACTGGTACAGAGGGAGGTACTATTCTACTTTGTCGGTACCACTCGGCAGAGTAGAATATGTCAGTAGTAAGTATTTAAAGGTTTCAAAAGTATTTAAACATCGGAACCTATTGAAATGTAACAAAACACGTTGCAACATATAGCTCCAAGATAGTATTTCATTTAGGCCCCACTTCGCTCCATCGTGCGGAATCATCTGTTATTTGAACATACATGCATACAATTTTAATCAAATTATTTTTCATTGAGTATCTACAGATACATTTGGGTCGACAGTGTACCGACATCATATCTGTTTCATGTATTGTATCTAGAAACAGCATAAAGTTTTAATACTTGTACATGTTTTAGCGTTTGTTGTTGAACTGAGATGATTATATATTTGAATTTTCTGCCCTATCGAATTTTTATTACCTTTTATTATTAACCCAAGCAGTCATCATTGGGACATTGAACCACCCATTAACAGGAATAAAGGGGGTCGTCACTATCGAATCATACATTCCCTACATAAAAACTAATGTCGAAAATCTCCCACAAACATAACAAATGAAGAATGTTAGCGGCTCTTATCTGTACACACGTTGGCGTGGGCCGGCGCCCCTTTATTTCTTGTACATTTTATTGCTCCATTGTTGATACAAGTGAATGATGGCAGTTTTACCCACGCCCGCTTTTGTGTACAGCCTTCACGTCTCGAGGAGCACTCTCAACAAATTCTGACAGGTATCATTAATTTAATACGGCCCGCTATGGTCCAATTTCTCGTGATAATATTAGAGAGGAAATTATTTTCTACCATCGTATTCTTGCAGTTTACGCTTCATGTTTTTGACACTTTAAATCGATTGGCGGCTAAGTTGCCTTGAATATCAGTTAAAGGGCTTAGAAAAAAATTGACAAGTGCTATTTGATTGTCGTATAAATAATTTGGTCTTAATGATATCTTCTACTTTCCATTTTTAGACTTCTTTTGTATTTGACGGGTCCTATGGAGCATTTTTTTTATTACACTAAGTTGATTTATATGCATATGGTCCGCAATAATAGGCGTCATCGCAGTTTATAGATATTTTTATCATCACAAGGATATCACTAGAACACAAGAACACAAACCATAACATATGAAGGCAGGGGCAGTGCAACACTCGTTTGGCGGTAAAAATAGGTATCACGTGCATGAAGACGACCCTTGTATTAGGTCTTTCTCTAGATCATTCGGTAATGTCTTATACTTAGTTTGATCAAATGAAAAATTTCTATATGGTTATTGCGAAAAAGAAATGCAACATTGTGTTTGCTTGTACTCGAAATCACTTAAGAATAAATAATTGCTCCCAATTCGTTCCTACTATCATTGTACGTTGTTTTTAATGTATTTTGTAAATGTTGTGCTACAAGAATCATTCAAACTCTATTCTTTTATAGTTAAATAAAAGGACTGTCTAAGGCTAGTACTTGTCGGAAGAGGCCGTTATTATGTATCAATAAATCATCATTATAGCAGCCGTAAAAGGTCCCCTGTTTGAAAGTCATATAAAGGACATAAGCCTCCCTAAGAAAGGGGCTCATAACTGCCGCGGTGGGCAAGCTGTGGCAATCGCAAAGCGTAGCTTCGCGACGGGTATGCTGCTGCCCATCCCTTTTCTGTTGCATCTTGGCCACGCTGCTTTTTATATTATCTTATATACAGTCAATCAAAATAATATTAAACTATCTGGGTAACCTTTATCTTTCATTTTTATAGATTTAATACATTGATCTTTTAAATATTGTTGACACAGTTCTAATCTTAATCTCAGCTAAATTCCTTTTATAGTCTACAAAAAAATATAATTCAAAGTATCCCTAATGGTTCAATGTTACCCGAATTGACTGTACTACAGCTAATATCCTTATATAGAGATATATATAATTGTAAAGTTTAATTTAAATTCCGTATGTAATATGTGTGTGAAGAATTAACAAACAATTTATACATCGCAACAAACCTTCAACTTTATAATATTAATGAGATATTGACGAAGTTGACATTCAAGGGAATCGTTACCGGTGTCTCAGTACCAGTTGAATGAATTTTAATGAAAATCAATTCGCTGTATTATAATTGGGCCTTGAATTAATCCGTGAATATGAATAACTCGAGGCCCTTAGTACGCGGGCGATAGAATCAATTATTCATAAGTGATGCGCCGGCAAAAAATAGGCCACCCGCACTCCGATGACGGGAATTATTATTTGCAGTTATAGCAAGATTTAGCAACGCCCCGGATTATCCCTGATTAATTTTATCATTTGAATGCCCTTATGGATCGCTGCCATCTATAACACCGACCCGTTTTTAATCTCAAGAGAAGGCGAGACGCCTCTAATTGTCGACATTTGTGTTTTGTCATAGAAATGTTTGTTGTGCACAAAAGTTTTTCTGTCCTCTCAAATTCGCCGTCATCTATATTACAATTTTAATCTTCAAAGCAAACGCCGTTGAACGCTCGAGAAGCAAATTATTGAGGATCTCGTTTCATAATATTAACTGGAAATGAACATTTTAGCGTGACATTTACTGTTTTTAATTACATCAGCTTTTAATAAAGAAGGTCCTGTGCAAACGTATAAAATTAACCCTATAACGGCTGGCCTTAATGAGCAAGTGTTTGTAGAAGATGGCCATAATATTTCCACAGACATTATGAAGGTTATATGGCCCCCATAAAGATATATTAGGTTCGTATAATGAGTATTATACTTAATTATTACGATATATTTACTTTTAATTAATCTGGATATAAATGATTTAGCCGCGAGATATCTTCAGAGTAGAACAGTGCGTCCATATGTACCAGGTATCGTAAGAGGCGACTAAAGTGCCAGAGCTGACAGACAGGTGGCGAAATATCCATCCGAAACAGTGTTACTCAAATGCTTAGGGTGGGGGTGGGCAGCAGCATCCCCGTCATGAAAACTGCGCTGCGATTGCTAACACGCTTGCCCAGCGCGGCAATTACGGGCAAATTCCCGATTTCTAGGGAAGGCCTATGTCCAGCAGTGGTCTTCCAAAAGGCTGTAATGATGATGATGATATACGATGACCCCCACAAAGCGTTAAATACATTTAGTAAATTATAATAGATAAGATTAATAAAATTATAATATTTCGATATTTCGAATAAAACCTTTTCACTCAATTTGTTATTTGTGAAACGTGTTGCTTGTAAATATGTATGTTTTTTTATTACACTAGATTGACAATCCAAGCATACAACATGAGTGATAATAAGAATCATCGCAACCTGTAGACGCTCGTATTAACACAAGGATATCCCCATCGCGTAGCCAAACTTTTTGTTCGGACTAACATAATGCTGACTGACTGACGGTTAACTCTGACGTCAGTTCCAGCGTCACGAGGAAAAGTGACCAGACCGCTCATTTATGAGCGGCCCTATGCCTGAGCTCTTCGGAACCAGACCGACGGCGATCACTCAAGGGTGCCTCTGAGGGACGGACCTTAACTTGAGTGAAGAAGTAAGAGAACATCCCGCCCTGTGCATTCGAGCCACACGGATTGGTATACGGCCATCTATCAGCTTCGATTCCTCAGTCGCCTCTTACGACACCTGTTCTAGGGGAAGTAATATGGTACCCTGTGGTACCCACGGCATTTGCATATTATTTCTTTGAATCGACGCTTGCGTAGCGTTGCGTTGTTTTTCAAGCGATACGTGAGGATTTTTTTGCCTATATACTCGATAGCATAATAAATAATTATTTAATGAAAAATAAAAAATGACTATTAGTGAAATTCCTGTATAATCATTTGTTTTAAACATATTATTAATAAAAACAAAATGTTTACGCTTTCAATACTTACAATTCAAATAAAATTTCATGACTTTCCATAAATTAAGATATTTCCAATATATTTCTCTTTATATGATATCTCGGTTACTAATGGAATACATATACACGAGTTAAAGTAGTTTTATTTTGATATCATTTTACGTAATAGTACTTCAGTAACTTTTAGTTTCATTATTTACGTCATAGGGTGAGTTTCTATAGCTGTAATGTTTTTCACAAAATGATTCATTTTCAAAGGGTGATAAGGCTTCATACTCGTATGTCAACGTGCTCAGAATCTCAATTGTCTCTTTTTTGAGTTTACTTATTCTTTCTTTCATGGGTAAATTTCTTATCTTGGGCCTCCCTAAAATAAGAAATTTATCTATAATGCCTAGCTGGGTAAGCCTGTTGGCAATCGCAGAGCGCAGATTTGTGACAGCAAGACTGCTGCCCATTCCCACCCCTTGCATTTAAGCTACACTTTTTGGATGGATATACGGCTATCTGTCGGTTCCGGTCCTCAGTCGCCTCCTGCGACACTTGGAACAGAAGGAGTACCTCCTTCTGTATTACGGTATTGTTCTCATCTGCCGGTACCTCACGGCTCTTTCGTAATTTTTCACATGGCTACCTTTTTTCTTTAGTCTAGTATGTAGTTACTTTTAAGTTACACGCTTTTAAAAAAACATTGATGGTGCCGTGAGGTAGTGAGAAGATAATACCTACCTCTTATCAAGGTATCATAAGAGGCGACTAAGGTTCCAGAGCCGTAAGATAGCGGTAGATCCATCCGAGACAGTGTAATTCAGTGTAGTTGCGCAGTGCGATGGCCAACACGCTTGCCCAGCCCGTTAATCATGCTTATATCCAGCAGTAAACTTCCAATGGCTGCAATGATGATGATGACGAGATTACGCACACTATCGAGTTCAGCGAACTTACTAGATAATATGAGCAATATTACTGGACAATATTGGTGTCGCACTTGGGATTTCATATTGATCTTAATAAGAGTCTATCATCACACAGGCACTACGACCTATCATCAGGCAGGTATTAGATTTATATTAAATAAATCGTATTATATTTCCCAGTTTCTACTTTCTCAGAGCGTTAGCTTTGTATCTTCAATGCTTTACTTACAATCATTTTAGGTCATACTTAAGTATTTTTGCAAAAAAAATAGTAGAAAAAGACATACTCATTAAATTTTAGGCTTTTATATGTATAAATAAAAATAGTAATGAATTCATCTCATACATTGTTCTGACTCCGAGATAAGTTGCCATAAGGACTTGTATTATGAAAGTCAGAGAACAGAGGAATCACAAATATAACACAGGAATATATAAATATATATTAAACACGAAAACATAGAATAACACAAATATCGTCATATAAATATTTGTCCCAGGTGGGGATCGATCCCACGACCTTTAGTGCATAAGACAATTCTACCACGATCTGCGCTATCGGGTCTATCAAAAATGCATATTTTTTTAATATTTCCTTTTCAATTTATTTAACCTGAAACCTGAACAAATAGATTGTTATTTGTCAAAAAATACAATCTAGAAATCCTCGGTGCATAGAAACCATTAAAATAGCTCGTGAAGCTATTTCCTGGTATCGATCCGATACTGGTAAAATACCAGAACGCCGATCCCCGGGGCTCTCAGCAATTCTCGAGAATTACACAACGTTAGGTAGCTACGCTATTACAATTCGCGCCGGCCGATTGTAACTTTTGCCTCACAATAAAACAGCGCGTGACCAAGGATTTAAATGCAGCTATTTGAGCACCAAATCAATTTAGGTACGAGGCGTGATTCAAATTCTTCATTTCCCTTTTAGGAATGAAGGGACGCACTTTGGACTAATGCAAACGCGGGGTAAGATAGGTTGTGCTTGAAAATAAACGAATTTTTACTATTTTGGCTTTAACTTGGGTTATTATTTCGTATATCTTTTTTTATATAAAAAGGATTCCATGTCAGTACATGTACATGTACATATAAGGAGAGGTATTATTCTACTATACAGTTATAGTAGAATATTATACTAGACTTGCAGTTCCCATGACTTCGTCCGCGTAGAATAGTGACTTTGGGGGTATAGTAGCCTTTTCCCCGTTTTTGCAACATTTCTCACTGACGTTTCGCTCCTATTAGTCTCAGCGTAATGTTATATAGCCTAAAGCCTTCCTCTAAAATGGACTATCCAACAAAAAAGAATTATTCAAATCGGACCAGTAGATCCTGAGATTAGCGCGTTTAAACAAACAAACAAAGAAACAAACTCTTCCGCTTTATAATATTAGTATAGATTTCATAAAATGCGACTAAGGCAAGAGATGTGAGGATGGGCAGCAGCATTCCCGTTGCAAAAGTTACGCTCAGCGATTGCCAACACGCTTGCCCAGTGCGACGAACATGGGCAAATTACATAATATTATGTTATGTAATTATACTATAATCAAATTAATATTATACTATGTCCAAATTTTTTACGGCTGCTTTGATATTGATAATTACATTAATTTGTTTAACACTTTTAATATTTCAAATACGTCTTGATTCCATGAAATTTATAAATGCCGGTTACTTCCGTAAATATTTTAATAAGTTTGTTTTTAAGACAGAATATAAGATTTTGTATATACTATACATAGATTTTATATAACTATATCACAATTTGTTATTATAAGTAGCCTTTAATAAATATAATAAAACTGTAACAAAATTTGTATACATTTGTTGATTAAGAAAGTATACTGACTTGGTGGCTATATAATTCCAATTAACCCGCTACTTCATTCGTTTATTTCCTAGATAACAAGAAAACATATTGCATAAACCAGAAAATAAATCCACTGCTGGACATAGGCCTTCTTGAAAAATGGGGAATTTTTCCCATAATTGCCGCGCTGGGCAAGCATGTTGGTAATCACAGAGTGCAGCTATCGCAAACGAAACGATGCTGCACATCTCTGCCCAATGCAATTGCGCTACACTATTCCGAATAGATACACCATCTGTCGATTCTGGTACCTTAGTCGCCATTTACAACACCTAGTACGGAGGAACATACTATTTATTTATTTATTTATTTAACTTGATTGCACAAAATGTTACAAAATGTACAAATAGCGGACTTAATGCCAGATGGTATTATCTCCCAGTCAACCATTACACAAAACTTGAAAAAAATATATATTATACTATTCTACTCTGCCAGTACCCTACGGCGACAAATATTTATATGAAAATATTTGTGTATGTTCTGTCTGAGTGTTAAACATATGAATTTACGTAACATATTTGTGATTCCCTTGCTATGTGTCCGTAATACAAATGATTTAAGCTACTTATCAGGTCCATACTTCAGATGTTATGTGAAATTATTATTATTATAATACTTCCCGATTCTAACTATCTATCATTACTTTACTAGAGTTCTCTTTTAGCAAAAAATACATTACGAAAAAAACAAATAAACCCAAACGTAAATATCGCAACACTAATATACCTACTCGTAATAAAACAAATATAAACCACAGACTGCAAACGATATCAAAGAATTTACTCTGTGTAAACACATCCCCTAAAAAAATATCTATTCGGTAACTAAAATCGGAATTTATCAAAAAGCACCTACGTTAAAATGCAACATGACTACTTTTCCAATTACTTGCGCGTGTACCTGGCTTTTATAATATAAGCCTAATTAATATAATAATTAGCATAAAAAATAGCATAATTTACTAAAGGTAGCTAATTAATTTAATACCTCACTGCATCAAACGTGATGATACCTTTGGAAAACATTTAAAGATCATTACATTGGACTTGGCCTAATATTTATAACGAACGCGTGATTTTTTTTATATAAATACTTTGTACCATGGTGTTTGCCCAGTATTAACTAATAAATTACTATACTGATTTCAACAATTTTCTACTAATTTTGCACCGTTTGTACAAAATTTAATTGATAGATCAAAATCCAACTTATGAGTTTATACATCTCAATTTATAGTTGCAATTATTTCGTGATAAACTTAATAATTACAATAAATTTTATTAAAAAAAAGGCAAACATATAATACACAAACCTGTATAGTGGAAACCAATACAACTATTTTAATACATATTAGTATACGAGTATATAGTAATTATTAGTTAATAATTATTAACTAATATTAGTTAATAATTATTAACTAATAATTATTTACTATAATTAGCTTAACTTTTATATACGGTATAAATAATTATTAACTAATAATCAGTTATACCGTATATATAAAATTATTAACTATTACAATGTTGTCCTATGTATATTAGACCATAACTCTTTACGGGAGTGTGTGATTGTTATTGTGTAGGTGTGTGTAATTGTAATTGTGTGTTTGTGCACGCGTGAGTGTGTCTGTGGTGAATTTACCGCTTTTAAGTTCCAAATGCACATTCTGTTTGTACATACTTTAGATTATATAGCCATTTTACTATTTTAGCTTAAGCCTCCTTGACTGAACAAAGCCCAATATTATAGGACCAGGCAAAAAATATTGTAGATGAAAGGTAACTTTAATTTAGATGATTTTTTTTCGCAAATACAGTCTTGGCTATATTTTGGAAAATTTGAAATATACGTTTTTCGATCAGTTGATGGAACTCAGGTAATTTTAACTAGACCGGTGGGCAATCATAAATGCTTTGAAAATATATGGCGACAATTTTCACTAATGATTTCAGGTCCGGGTTTTTAACATGAGTTTTAAGATGGATCGCTTAGTTTTCTTTACACGTAGCGTTCTAGTTTTGCAGGTAACTCCCCATACTGGGATGCAGCATGCCAGAATCGACTGACTTAATGTGTGGTAGATTAATTTCAGGAGGAATCTATTCGCTGAGTTGCGCAGTAACTGTAAAATATTGATTTGTCTTCTCAGTCTTGTGGTTTAATTTGGTGTTTGAACAAAGGACAGTCTGTCATCAATGTCTATGCCAAGATACTTAACACAGTTCAATTCGGGCTCAAAAAATATACCACCATCTTTTGGAGTTGTTGCAGGAATGATTTTTTTTATGCAGAGAGTGTAAGTTATGAAAATTGTGTTTTATGAAAGCATAGATATTTTGTCTTGATGTAAATTAAGGTGAAAAGGTTGTAGTCTAACTATTAATTTGTTACTTATCTTCTGGGAGTTCCCTACAGCCTGCTGGCAGGTGTTTCCTTGAAAAAGAACTACAGTGTAATCTGCATAGCATACACTTCTGTAGTGGCACTAGATTTAATTTTATTTACGTACATAATGAACAGTGGGCCTTTTACACATCCCTACATTACTCCGTACTAAGTACAGCTTACTCAATAATAAGTATGTCGCCTCGTTTAACTCTTTAAATACCAAAGTGCCAAACCTCCGATGCCGAAAAGATTAAGTTTTTGTGAGAGAACAAAAGCTTTGGCTAAATCAAGGAATATACCATCATCATTCTACCCCTTAGTCTAGGCATTCAGAAACAACTTTAGTAAAGAGTGATACTGCATCTTCAATTGAGCGTTCTCGTCTGAAACCATATTATCGAGTTGAGAAAAGATAGTATTTTTCAAGGTTTATAATAAGACTACAGTTGACATTTTTTTCGAAAATTTGGAAAACACAGGAAATAGTGAAATGGGGCGGTAACATTTTGTTTACTGTCTGTACACCAGAATCACATGAGCTGTCATCCAATTAGTTAGGAACATAGAAGAGACTAAGGTTGAGAATGTGAGTTAAAGGTCGAGCTATTTCCGGTTTTATAGCCTTGATTAGAGCAGGTTTAATCCCATCAGGATCAGGAGCACGATCTGCTTGGAGCTGGATAATGAAGCAATTTACTTCTACTTCATCAGATTGCTGCAAGGAAAAGTTCTCATCGATGGCACTTATCTCGTCTAGCAAAGTTGTTTTCAGTTGTGTTGAATGCAGATAAAAGTTTTTCCGACAGAGTTTACCAGTGTTTTCAAAATGGTGATTACAGGTATTATTAGCTCATTCTGTTTCTGTAGCTTTAATATTCCAAAGTTATAATTATAGTCTTAATTGTCTTTTAGAATTAAGTGTTTTTTTGTTCTAGCTCACAAGATTCATATTATTTTTTAACTTTGTGCAGCAGAATTGTTACGAAATGTCTATATCTACAGTAGGTAAGTGGTGTATTTGAGCAGATGATGTTTTGCGACGAGAACCTGTTCGGCACCTTCTGCGCCAACCCTTTGATTTACTTTTTCTCTCCGTTTCTTTTTAGGCTACACTTTTTCAGATAGCGACAACTGTCGATTCCGGTACCTCAGTCGCTCCTTTTATCATTTATGCCGAGGAAGGCACTATTTGTTTTGGCTGGTATTTTTGTTGGGTATTATTTTATATTTCTAATATACTTCCATTAAATTTAACGGTCCTAATGACCAACAGAGATTTTCAACTTGCGACCGTTACTTAAAAACTATTTATTCAGAGCCTAGCAGAGCAAATACAGTTAACAAAGCACGTCAACTTGGTCTAACCCACAGGGCATCGTGATCTAGTATAAGTAATTAGGCGATAGTACTGGTATAAGTGATTAGGCGTACCCAAGTCCTAATTCACAATACATTGTTAATAGCTTCACGCATTATTAAATAGGGTGAGAGGGCAATTGAGATTAACGAGTAGCCTTTAATTACAAAAGTTGTGTTTCTACTCGGACGCGGCAAATAAAAATAAATGGACCAGGTTTTTTCTTGTTACACTAAGGATTTTCTCTAATGTGGGTGCGTGGAGGATGAGGATTGATCGCAAAATGGACTTTGATGTAGCCAGTGGAAAGTTTAATTCAAAGCTAAAAAGAAATGGGCGCGATTTTTCTTTATTCAAAGTCCATATGATGTTAAAAAATAAGCTGTCTAACTTAATATTAATTTTTACAGTCGCATATTCCTTTTTATCTCGTATCAAGTTCATTTAATATTAAAAAATGATATTTTATATCAATGGAATGAAATGAAAATAAATACTAAAATGTTTTTATCGTCTTTTATTATTTGAAAGAAACCACATCGAGTCATTAAATGACTAAAATTGATTATTAATTGAATTTTGAAAATAAATAGTAAAGTAATTTAATAACTATTGCTTATAAAAATACTTTTATTAATAATATATAAGCCATAGAGTGCCCAATGCTCAATGCCCAGGCCTCTCGAAGGCATTTGCACAAAGGTCGGTTGTATGTACCCATCCAAATTCTATCCTATATTGATAGTTAACATTATATAAAATAGTGCTTGTCCTAATATTAGAGTTAAAATTTTTATTTCCATAAAAGTCTCAAGTATATGATCACATTTTAAGGAATGTATTAAGGTAAGGATTATAAGCAGTCCCAGTCTAAAACATAATTACGCAGCAGATTTTACTCCGATGTTGAATCAAAATAAGTGGTTATCAAGAATATAATTGTGTAATTATAATGTTTCTAATAATATTCATCAACCATCCAACCAATTACAATTAAAACGTTTATGTAAAGAAACGTACTCACATTTTACCTAATTTATTCAGAGAAGTTAATTCGAGCATGTGACGTCGGTGTAGAATACATTTGCAGATTACATGTTTTTTTTTTATATATATATTTACTTCTATCTTCCTATTTAATGCACAATGGCAACTAAGAAAATGTGAAAATTAGATTTTTTTTAAATTAAATTTGCAATCAGATCAGAGCATAATTTTAAGAAAACATATAAGTAAAACACAATTAATGGCGTAATAATAAAATGTTGACCTAATATAATGTTAAACGTATGTATATTGGACTATTGATATAATCAATGATGTCGGCAGAAGTCGGTTTTGTGGTAGTTGGAGGACTATAGGCTATTTTGCTTTTTAACGCTATCGGATTCGCTAAATGGATAGCATGGGCAAAAACACAAGCGCTTTCCCGCACAAACATAAACCAAAAATTCGGGTTCATTCTTGTTTCCATAATTTGTCGCTTTTAATGTTATAAAAAGTGAACGACACATGCCATTACAACAAAATGGCAAACAATCAGCGAAATAGAGTACAATGTACAATATCAATTAGAGGTGAGTAAATAGGTATGAATCAGAAAATATTTTCAATTTCCTAAGAAAATTTTAATTAATTAAGTTGATTCCTCATTTTAAACGTCGTAAATACTAGCAGCAAAATATGAATGTGCTAAGCCGGAAAATTTTGAAGGAAAATTTTGTATTATTGAAAATTTTATACCTGATCATCTAATCGGAGCAGTGTACGCTGGATGGAAATTCGGTATCTAACTTGCAATATTCTTGCTACTACTAGTGTTTCACGAAAATTATACAGGACATGTTATCACTCTTATACATCTAAGTTTAATCTTCAGTGTCATTTACTTTATCACCCTTCTTAGGGATTACAGCAATTAGCATGTAGCCCTGTATTATTCTACAAACATAAAATATATAATTATTTCCATGATAAGTCGCTGAAAACGCTTGTGTTACAGATATCAGACAGCAGAGGAATCACAAATATACTACATAAACACATATATTTAACACCCAGACATAGAAAAAAAGTAAATATAATAATATAAATATTTGTCCTGGGCGGGGATCGAACCCATGACTTATGGCGCACAAACACTACAATCTGCACCATTAAACCCGACAGAATAATTTGAGGAACTCTAATTTTACTAATTAAATACCTTAGATTGGTTGAAACTGATACGAGATCTACGTTTGCTATTTGTTAACTCTTATAGAATTATATAAAGGATTATTTTTCACATTTTGTGCATAAAAACTGTTACAGTATAGGTATAAATATAGGAAAAAAGTAAGGTAAGGTAAATAAGGTAAAATAGGGGTAATTAAGAAAATTTAATATTTTACAAGCAGACGTAATATCGTTGCGTTTACCCGATCAGAAAAACAACTCACGGATGGCTTAATAATTAGCGTTACAGCAGCCTATATATAGGTGCTAGTAATATTACAATTAACGCCTTGCTCACGATGTGACATATAAATATTTTGTTACATTGACTAGTAATTTCACTGGTGTTCTCACCTTTTAACTCGAAACACAACAACTTTAACATTGTTATTTCTCAATAGAAATAGGTGAGAGTAAAGTGCCAATGCAAATGACTTTTGTGTGAGGTCTACCTATTGTGAAAAAAACACACTCGTGGTATTAATCAGCGCAATCAACGGTTTGATATTTTGCAATTAAAAACACACCACGCCTAGCTCGTTAAAAAAATAAAAGCATTCCCATGTAAAGGAAGTTCACTTTTCCTGAGTAAATAGTTTAACTCTTTGCAATATATTCCTGCTCCCTATTTCATCCTGACCCGACAGGTTATTAGAGCGTATTATTTTTAATTATATAAGAAACATTCAACTTATCATTTTATTACTTTACTGATTTATACCGCTACATTAATCTCAATGCAATTTAAACAATTACCAAAAAAAATATTCAATAAACACATCAAGTTTTACTGAACTTTCTTTTTGAATAATTTTATTCTGGTTAATGCACGTTTGTTTAGATTTTTCATAGGGAAATCGCAAAGCTTTGCTTCACTATGAGGATGTTACTTTTCATCTATATATTTCACAATCTATATACATCTATATACTTCAACCAGCTTTTATTACACTTGGTACAAATGAAGATACTATCTACTATGGTGGGGTCCCACAGGAGAATAGTACTTCCATGATGATAGTAACTTATGATACTACAACAGAACAAATTTCAAAACGTATTATCTAGCACGTAGACTGACCAGACTACAGCGAATCCATACATCGACCACTTAATTGTAAGTTTCCGCAGTAACACTATCACTAATCTACCAAGTCATAGTAATTCTGGAACAGTCGGAAGGCCGTATACTGTAGGGGCTCGGCTAATAGTCGCGGCACCTGCCATAAACCCGTGGGTAATTACGCCAGGCGAATGTATACCCCATCCGCTCCTCGGAACATTAAATTTTTATTGGTCCTGTTATATTCAATGCGTGCTTCTTGTTTACTTTGCCGTAAGCAACAGAGCATAGTACCTCCCTCTGTACAAGGTATCGTAAGAGGCGACTAAGGTACCAGAACCGACAGATAGCGGTATATTCATCTGAAACAATGCACAGGGTGGGGAAGGGCAGTAGCATCCCCTCGCAAAGACTGCGGTCTGCGATTACCAACATGTTAGCCCGGTCATTACGGACAAAATTCACCTTTTCTTGGACTTCTTATGGCTGTAATGATGGTGATGATGATGTCTTTACAAGTTTACTATTAAACTATGTTGGGGTGAGCAAGTAATATCTTTGCGTCATGATGAACTATGCCAAGAAAGAAGGATTACCTGCCTCCCACCTTGTCCAATCGGATGATTATGAACCATCTTTGACGGACCCGAGAGCGCAAACGGCAGGGTCAGTAATATCAATTGAGTGACCCTTGAGGTATTGACAATTTATTATTCTATATCACAAAATGTCTTTGTACAATTCAACAAGTTCAAAAATGACTGCAATGCAGAGCATTCATTCGTTCACGTATGTAATTCGAGAATATAAATAAAAATTGTTAATTTTATGGCATCCTGTCTTATGCGTCAAAGGTTGTGTATTCAACCCCCACCCAGGATAAATATTTATATTATGATATTTATGTTGTTTTGTGTCTAGATGTTAAAAATATATATTTAAGTAGTATATGCGTGATTCATCTGTTGTCTGATGTCCGTAACACAAGTGATTCAGATGTGAGTGAGTTGATTGACAATACATGAGATGTTAGGGAATATATAACATTATATACATATTGCATTTTATTTTATCTTGGTGTGTAAAATGAATTCACAAATAAAAAGAAGCTAATATTGAAGTAATACACCGTACGCCCCGTATACCGTATTTGTTTGAATTAATTCTAAATCTATCAGCTATACTAAAATATAGATATTTAATTGTTAGTGATAAAAGTAAAAACAGTTGTACCCACCTTGTGTTTTCCTAAATTGACAATAGAGCACCCAAGGACCGCCTCTCTGCCGATGTGGAATGTGTGGTTGCCGATTGGTCGCTCAAACTGTGGTACGTTCGCCATCTTGCGGTTGATCATATTTGAATCTGGAGCAAGGTAATTAATGAATTAGAATGAGGTTTGATGCATACAGTTTGACATCTTACCTTTATACTTCTATTATTTACTCTGCAGTCAGTTATTTGAAAAAGAAACTTTTATCTTTAAAATTAAGTCGTTTGATCTTAGATTATTTATATTTTTATTTTAAATGCACTTTTGCACAGATAATCTATTCAAATATAACAAAAATCACCAACTCACCGCCTAAACAAATAAAATTCAGAAGCTATATATCTAAAAAAAGACAAGAGCTCTTTATTGTTTAATTACTTTTTTATTTATAATTTATACTTTTTACACCTAACCTTAAAATAAGATAAAATTTAATACTATGTCTCAGATAAGTGTTCTGTAAGGTTTCCCATTCTATATTATTTAAAACAAATATCTAGTTAATCAAGAATGATTACTTTCTTATTTGAATAGGTTTACGAACGAGCATACAGTAAGCGTCAGTAAGCGTCACAGCAGCCTATAGACGTTCGTAATATCACTCGATTTTTTTCACATTACCCAGTAGCTTCACTTACTCTCTCCGCCCTTAACCCTTACTACTGTTTGACCATAAAAATAGGTGAGAGTAAGGTAGATGACCATTATATGAGGTCTAACTGAGGTATATTATCATACATTCATTTATAAATAAACCGATCCGTGACAGAAGTCAGTGACCCCACGAAAAATTTTCTAACACTGTTAGACACTTCTAACAGAATGTGAAAGCCCTACTAACTAGCCGGTAACAAGGAAACAACAATAATAATTTCCGTCACTTCGACCGCAATGGCTGCGTTGGACAAAGTTCCAACAATCACACTCCACACTGCCCCCACAACTTTGCCACTTTAACGCGCAGTGTTTCATTTTGACACAATAGTTGGAACACGTTACGTCACAGGACTTATATTTGCATACTTATATTTTAATTTGATTAATGCTGGACATACAGACAGTATGAAATATTAGATAATACTAAGATTAGGATAGCAGTGAGGTACCGGCAGAATAGACTAGTACCTCCCCCTATACCGGGTGTCGTAAGAGGCGACTAAGGTACCAGAACCGACAGATAGCTGTATATCCATGCAAAAAAAATCAGCTCAAATGAACAGGGTGGGGATGGGCAGCATCGCGAAAGCTGCGCTCTTAGATTGCCAACACGCTTGTCCAGCGCTGGCAATTATGGGCAATATACCCCCTTTCTTGGGGAGATTTATGTCCAACAGTGGACTTTAAATAGCTGGTATGAAGATTAGGAAAGAGAAGGAAAGAAAAAGCAGCTGTAAAACGTACACTGTATACCAAAGAAAGGGAGTGCCCATGGATGTGCCCATAATTGCCACGTTGGGGAAACTTAGTGGCAATTACAGAGCGTAACTCTGCGATGAAAATACTGCTGCCCGTCTCCGCCCTGTAGCATTTGAGCTACGCTGCTTCAAGTTCGATCGCCATGCACCCTCCTTTTACCCCGTCAAGGGCAAAATTTCGAGTATTTTTTTACACGAGTTCCATGACTTTCAAAGAAGAACCTTCATACTAAATTTATTGACATAACTTCAAAAATAGCAAAGTTGTTCACTAACTTTTTCCCTCGTTTTACCCCTTCTTATAGTAAATACTCCTTTGTGTCCATAAATTTCTAATCCTTATTGTTTAGGCCCTGCGTTGATATGTCAGTCACTCAGTTCAGTCGGTTCAGTCACTCAGACAGTCACTCAGTCACTCAGTTAGCTTCTCCTTTTATGTATTTATATATATATATACTAGAACGGACATGTTTACACATGTTGTTCGTTTCACCAAAACGTTTACATTAACAGTATACTATATAAAAGTATCAGATATCTCTCTTAAATGTTGCACAGAAAATAAATAGCTGCCAGCAGTAACAACAACTGTAATACTACCGTCTCGTAGACCGCAACAGCTAACTTGTACAAAGTTTCAATAATCACACTTCACACGGCCCGTGTAACTTTGTCACTTTTACCGAGTACGTGCCATTTGACCCAAAACGTGAAGTATACGACAACAACCCCGTTCGGTTTGTTTTCATAAATACAAGATAATCTTCTAATTTGTTTAATATTATACATAAATAGGTTAAGTAATGATTGAGACTTGCAAGGGTTAATTTCGGAACTAGAGCAATTACAAATAGCAATATTATTTATTGTAGGACTATAATTTTTAGGGTTTCGGAGTCAAACGGCCAAAAATTATTTAGAATTGTGGATTCATATCTGCCTGTCTGTTTGTTTGGCTATATGTAATAGCCAGGTTTTTCCCAAGTTATAAAAACTATACCGTTGAAACTTAGTAAACACATGTATTCTGTTAATATCTGGTTGCGGAATTAAGACTTTTACGAAAAAATATAATAAATTTAGGGGGTTCTGAAACTGGTTTTGATTACTATTGAACCACGTTACCGTGTCTATGGATAGGTCTTAAAAATTATATTGGGGTTTTTAATATATTTTTTTTAATAAATAGTTTCCGCGAGTGACACTACCAAAGTAGAAAAATGTGACATTTCTACCTCTCTGTAACTTCTAAAATAAGAGAATACTTACTAAAAAAACAATAACGAAATCTAATAAGTAGTTTCTTTTGAATACATCATAAATCGTAAGCCGCAATTTCACAACAAGAACTTTTATATTATATTACTTGCTGCCATGGAACCTATCATGGGCAAGTCCAACTCGCACTTAGCTGCTTTCTTAAAACTGTCTGCGTCAATGTTTCTTCAAATGAACCCAGTCAGCAGTAAGCTCATTGACATTTAATTCTACGTACAAGATATTAAGTATGTCATAAATAAGAACGTTTCCTTAGGGAAGGACATAGGCAAATTTGATCTGAGAATAGATCCTGCGGGATACAATGCTAAGTCTATACGTATCATGGTACCGGAGGAGTATTATAGTATAGACTATTTATCCGTGCTAATATTCTAAATTGCCGTGAGGTACCGTCAGATTAGAATAGTACTCCCCACTGCACCAGGTGTTGTAAGAGGCGACTAAGGTACCAGAACCGACAGATGGCGGTATACCGGAACAGTGCAGTTCAAATGAATAGCGTGGCAATTATGGGCAAAATACCTCCTTCCTTCGGGAGGCCAATGTCCAGCAGTGGACTTTCAAAAGCTGGTATGATGATATTCGAGACAAGAATGATACTCGGTCTGTATAGCTTAAACGGCTTTTTTAAATTTAATCTCACTCAACATCTCATACATTACCCTGAATCTATTATAGGCTGAAAGCACTTGTGTTTAGGATACCAGATAATAGAGATATTTCAAATATATAAAATGTATTTAAGTACTATACTTAAATAAATAGTTTATACACTAAATGACAGAAAAAATACAAATTTTTGTATCATAAATGCTGTCCTACGTGTGGATCGAACCCATTACCTCTGTCGCTTTAAGGAAATAATTAGAAAGTTACATTAAAAGGAGATGTCAATTGAAAATTTACGCGATCGTACACAGTTCCATGTTCGCAAAGTTAAAGTTATCTAACGACAAATACACATTCAAATTTAATTTGATATGATAGTTTTATTTTTTTATATTATACCAAGTCAGGAAACAAGCAAACAGACCAAGAAGTAAACATAAATGTGAGCGTCACCGCAGCTACAGGCGATTATAATAACACAAGTATATTACTAAAGTGTTGCTAAGCTGGTGATTTAAAGATATTGTCACAACACCAAGTATTTTACTGCCTCCTATCCTTCAAACCGGAACTCACAATGAGAAATTTTTATGATGTCTACTTCATGTTAGTTAGTCCAAGTTAAAATCTATAGTCTTGTATAGACTTATGTATATTAAGCCTTGAAAACAAGTCATAATAATTCATAATACAATTACTGACTATCCAAATCTAATGGGAATGAAACTAGAGGCAGCGTAGACGGTAAATGAATTATTAAACATATAAAAGTGCAGTGCTTACTCGTACTTGCATTTATCGATCGATGCCTTCCTACGTTGTGACGCTGTTAATTTATCAGGAGCGCTCGCGGATTCGTTTCCTTGGGAATAGGGATTATGTAATAAGACGATTTTGTATAAATTATGACTATGTCGGAATATTTGTTATTGGCCTACTTACTGCTTTCAGTTTGTTTGAAAGTTGGTTGAATTGATAAACTAACGTCGGTCTTGTTTATTATTGATAATATTTCAATTTGTTTTAACGGGTAGGTATAGATATGACTATGATGTATATTATTGGCCAGTGGAAGTCACGAAATATCGGGAAGTAGTAGTTAAATCGAAACCAATAAAATAATTTAAAATGGATTGAGGTGACTCGATGGTAAATTTTTAGGAGTAAATATCTAGCCGGGTTCAACAATATGCAATCCAATATATAAAGGAGCTGACTAAGCAATAACCAATGCCAAATTTGTTTAAATTCAACGTTTGAATTTGAAAATGAGAGTCTATGCGTTTTTAAAATTATATTTTTATTATCGTAAAGAGGAAAATGTATTTATTTTTATTCTTTTTTCATAATCTATTATCAAATGTTTAATCAGCTAAAAATTCAGCATCACTTCAAAACTCAGAAAGTTGAAAACGGAACACTGCGGAACATCTTTTCATCCGACATACCTGTCTCAAGTTGGAAGTCTTCGCTCAATATGTATTACCAGCTATGACTTATGACAATGAACCGTGTTTTTATAGGCTTTCTTAGCCAACTCTAAATAGCTCCACGTACTATGGAAGCGCAATGCTCGGAATCACTTTGCGCATTCGAATCAGGAATGAGGACAGACATCTTTGTACGAAGATGAAATTACGCACATCTATAGGTTATAGTAACGCTTACTATCAGGTGGACTGTATAATTGTTTGTCTTAAAAAAAGATACGATGACAATGATTCATTTAGAGGCACCAATAATAAATAAGCATTTAAGAAATAACTAATGCAGATAAAGGTAAGGTAAATAGGTAAGGTAAATGAAGCGAGAGAAGTATGCCAATATCGTAGCAAGTGTAGTAGTAAATAGCCTTTGCATATCCTGATGTATGTACGATATATGTATCGCTAATGTATGTATCGCTTTTATGTATACAAAACTTTCCAATAAATCCCTCATCCGCTCAATAATTGGTTTTCAACTTAATCCTTCACAGAGATATTCTATATAAAAATTCACGAGATCGAACAAATGCAGTTTACGTCTTCTTTCCATAAAATCAAATTCAATATAACCGATTTTCCGATAAACTCTCATTTTATTTCTAGTCCGTGTATTATTTTATCCAATAGTTGGAGCTATTTTTACTGATTAGGGATCCGTATTTAATAAGCAATGATAATGTTTATTATATATAAATAATAACTCTCGGTTGGTGAGCAGGTTATATTTTTCAAAGCTAGTACCGTCAAATTGTTTGACAAACGTCCACACGTTCGCCCAGAGTTGAATATTTTCCAGTTCCTTATTTGGTTGACAATTTTAAAATATTATCTGGTTGTATAATTCTTTCTCATCTTAACTTTAAGAAAATTTTGTTTTTCTTGACGTTAATTACCAGAGATCCTAAAGGTAATTTTTACTAAACATGGCTGCATATTCTTATGGACTTTACGGGAAATCCTTCGCTGTTAAAGCTATACGTTTGTAGAATTCACGCATACACAGGCGTACGCAATCTGTTACTAAATTTAAGTGGATGGTGTTACCGTAGAATCTGACCGAACAAAAGAGCTATTAATTAGTTCAATATATAAGTGTTTATTTTGTATTTTCATTTAATTATTTATTAATATGTAAGTTTATTGTAATGTTGTCATATATAGTGTTATTATTTAATTTTCTTTTTACATTTAAAATAATACTGAACATATACATACATTGAACTGCATTATTATGTTTTATTCGTATATGTCCATCCAAAGGTTAAGAAATCTTTATACGCGATAAGGCCGCTATTTGTATTATAACTTATTAATTTGTATTCTTTCGTTATTTTTTTTTTGTATATTAATATTATTACTATATTGCTGATATTTATATATCTCCTTAAAACATGAGTTTTTTTTAATAGGTCCACCTGTATTTTCTTGTGACGAACTTTTTTGGTTTCGATTTCAATCCACTATTATCAGATAGATTTATTTTAAACTTAGTACAATTATCAAAAATCCGTTACAATAGCCTGGACAGGATTGCCAGAAATAAATAAATTTCAAAGTACATAGTAAACCAGCCAGGATCGCCAGGAATATATAAATTTCAAAGTACATAGTAAACCAACTAACATAAACTAAAAAGTGAAAAAGATTTCTAAAAACAAGCTGAAAATAGTGCTTTGTTCCATATTTTAGTATGTGGAGCAACCCACACTTTTTCACAATAGTAGGTACTAGTTTTATCGTTCATTGTTATTTTCAGCTAATATTAAGAATTATTTTCACTTTTTAATTGAATTGAATTTGACCCCGCTAGGGTTTTTGTTTTTTAATCTATTTCTATATCTTTACAAATTCCTTGCATTTTAAATAAAAAAGAGCTTATTTTAATTGTAATTAAATTTTTGTTAATACATATTAGTGCAGATGTTATAAATAGATTGAATAAAGTCTTCTTGGTCATAGACTAAAAACATTTTGTTTGTTTTTCATAGTACCATTTCATTCTTCTGAACACTGTTATTTGTACCTCCTCCCCCTTCTTTCATGTCATGCGTAGATACTATTTTCAAAAATATCAAAATACTTACATTTTATATTACAATAAACTATTGACCATAGAAAATTGCTTGGCTTAAATATTAACGGGGCCCGGGCTTTAGCCTATTTGATCACATATTTTCCTACCCATTCGCATTTGTATTGTTATATGTATATGTGTGTGCGTAAAAAGTATATATTATTTCAATGTATAATTATTTCCAACTATATATAGTTGGAAATAATTATTTAGTATTTTATAAATATTATATATATATTTAATTGCGTATTTAAATTAACTCCTTGTGTATAATTGTGCTTTTAAGACCTACAATGCTCTATAAGGGACTCAGTTTATATGTCATTAAGTAGCATCATCATGTTCGTACTAATTATTTAAGTTCAAGTAATCAGTAAGGTTAGGCAAAGTAACCTCCACCAATACCAGGTGTCGTATGAAGAGACTGAAGTACCAAAATCGATAGCTGGCATATATAAAGTCGGGCATGGCCAGCATTGCCATGCACAGCCATCAAGCTATCCTCTGCAATTGCCACTAGCGTAGAAATAACGACGAAATTCTATCTTTCTTGGGAAGGCATAGTCATAGACATGGGCATCTAGCAGAGGACATTCTACGACTGATATTGTGGTAGTAGTGAAAGACAATATAGGCAGGTAATACAAAATAACATCCTATTTTGATATCATAAAGCACCTTATTATGCAATAAAAAGAAGATCAATTAATATCTTCGCTCTAGTAACCTCAGTCCAGTACTATTCCCACTTGTCTGAGTTTTTCCTAATAAATAGCGCCATTGTAGAGTTGCAGCGAACAAAGGTGTTTACTGTGAGGCTAATTACAAAGGGAAGTAACGTTTGTTACTTTAATTACACTCCTCGTTGCGCTATTGATCTTTAATGATGGTAGAATGGGCGATAAAAGCAGTTTAATTGTCGCCTTTATTGCATTCTAGATAGAGCTCTTATTTATACGCAGAACCAAATTTTAAATGCGGAAGCAGTATTTATTAAAAATTAGATACGTTTCCGTGATACTGGACATGGTATTTCATACTTAAACCCTACTTGAGTGCATCTAACAATGAAATACTGAGAACATCTTCCAGCGATATGAGATATTTAGAAAAAGAAGGTCACCTAGTTAAAAATAGACTTAAATTTTCAAGGTATAAATACAGTAAGTGTTGTCCTTTGTTGTTATTCCTCTTCCTTATGACTTGACTTGGTTTCAATATTTCACTCTTACGGGTGTGTAATGTTTAAAAATAAAATTTGAAATATTAGCATTATGATCAAATTCACTAGATTGCGTTTAAAAGTATCCAGTCGTTGTTATGTAAGAGTTTACTAATATTTTTATAACATACATATATCTCGCCTGTGTTCCATCGTTGTCGACAGAGACTCCGGATCTCCACTTATCATATTGGCACACCTCTCTCGCTTCCCTTACTAGTATTAGTCCTTTCATTCCCACACACTCGTTTATTCTTCTGACCTGGCTCTTCTTTAGTACCTCTTCTACCTGGTTAAGATACGTTCGTCTAGGCCGTCCTATACCAACTTTTCCAATCACATCCGCTCTATATATTCGTTCAGTCATTATACTTTATCCACCTTTGCTACATGTTATACAAACCATTTCAACATTCTTTTTTCTATTGTTGTCACAACATCATCTTTTACACCACATTGATCGCTCACATCACGATTCTTTTAATCTATCTTTCAAGTTCACTACTCGCGTGTTTCTTTTGCTATACTCAACATTTACTACCAACCAGTAATGTTGGAACCAACATACTTTGCACACATTTTGGCTGCCCATAAAAGTAATTACATAGGTTGAACGTTGGAAATAGTGTCACTGGAGCCTAGATTGACACTATTGCCAGCTTTTACTCTCCGTTAAATATCTTTATACTTCTCATTTCTCATAAAAACAGTTCCCAGTTATACAAACTATTTTACTAGTTTAAATTTTTTCTTAAACCTTTCTTAAAGTTCTTAAAGAACCCATTTAAGCCTAGCCTTACCCTCATTATGGGGTTTTACAGGTCTGGTTGATTTAGAATTTCTAGTCAGACCTATGCTAGACATAGGACATATTGTGGATACCCTTTAACTCATATGGTGATGTTGGTAATTAAAAACTGTTCATAAGGTATAGGTAAGTAGTATAAAATAGAAGAGTACCTCCCAATGAACCAGGTGTCGTATAAGGCGACTGAAGTAATCACGTCACGATAGCGCTCTGCGATTGCCAACACGCTTGCCCAGCGCGGCAATTATAAAAGCTTTTCTTGGAAAGGCTTATGTTAAGCAGAGGACTTTAAATGGTTAGTATGATGGTGATGATTATAAATTATATCTAACTAAAACAATAACAGGTTCAGCATGTTGATGGGGCTGTTTAGTGGCTCAGTAGCGCTTCGGCGATGCCCACTGAGGCTTGCATAGAAATTTTTTCGGTAATCATGCGCAAGTGGGTTGCCTCCGAATTGCTGTATTTATTTCTGTAGGGAGCCAACCTCGCGTCTGAGCCGCGCGGCATGGTACCTCGCAAAGATACACTCGCGAGTGGTAGTGGCAAGCACGGCGGTGGGGCGAGGCCCTCCCCCTTATCCGCCGCCGCTCCTGCTTGCACATTATTATAGCAATCCTTCTTAGACAAATAATGTTATTATGAGTAAATCTTGAGAAATAGACATATAGTGTCGCGGAATTTTTTTTATTATTAAAAAGGAGTAATTTCATACATAGTTTTTGAATAATTTAAACAGTTTATGCAGCGCATGCGACGAAAGACCTCAAATATAAATAATTTTCCCCGTTTTTGCAACATTTCTCACTGACGCTTCGCTTTTATTAGTCTAAGCTTAATGTTATATAGCTTAAAACCTTTTTCTGTAAATGGACTATCCAACAAAAAAAGAATTATTGAAATCAGATCAGTAGATCCTGAGATTAGCGCGTTTAAACAAACAAACAAATAAACTCGTCCGCTTTATAATCTTATTAGTATTTTAGTATAGATGTACTGCTGGACATAAGCCTTACCAAGAAAGAAGGAATTTTGCCCAGAATTACCGCACTAGGTGCAAAATGCCTGCTTGCCGATCTCAACTTTTGCGATGGATGTTGCTATCCATCCCCACCCTGTGCATTTGAGCTACACTGTTTTGAATGGACATACCGCCATAGACATATTTGTCGGTTCCGGTGTCTCAATTGCCTCTAACGACACTTGAAACAAGGGGAGGTTCTATTCTACTCTGCCGGTACCACACACAAAAATTGAATTGTCTTGGGTTTCAAGGTTGCTTTTTTCTAGTTAAAATTATCTGAAATATATTACAGCATTTTTCTATATATAACACCTCTAATGTGATTGTACGGAAACTTACCTACAACCCATATCATTACTTAACCATTTTGTTTGCATTATTTACCTATATCAAACAAGTTTGGTTACACTAAATTTTATTTAAACAATGCATTAATACTGTAAGTACATTTAGAAATTACCTAATTGAAACTAGCATTAGCTAATTAGAACGTATATTGGAAATCAATTGTAGGTATTTCAAATGCGCTTACGTTCAATCCTTACTAATATATTCAACGCTATAGTTTGTGTATATTGATTTGAGGCTGTGTATGTATGTTTGTAACACTTTTAAGTTGGAATATTCAAACAGGCTTAAAAGAAATTCAGCACGGAGATTTATAGCAGGAGTGATACATAGAAATTTTTTTATTAACCATAAACATGTAATTTTTTTAATCAAACCAGTTTGAAGTTCAAGCACGTGATAGTAAGCCTCACCGCTGTCAACGAGCTATAACGAGCTGAAAGATATAACGAGTGCATTGCCATTTTTGAAACTTAAAAATGTTATGTCACATAGATATATAGATGCTTGTATCAACACAAGGATATCACTAGCGTGTCGCCAAGCCTGTGAACTGAAGATACTATGGCATAATTTACCCAGTACTTTCAGTGCCTTTCACACCTTTCAAACAGGAACGTAGCGATTACATTGCTATTTGGCTAGAAATAGGTGGGAGGGAGGTACCAACCCAAAAATATTTGTAAGAGTTCTACCTTATGTTATTTTCCTAATTTTTTTTTCTTTTTCTTTTCTCTATTAAATCAGCACGACTTTGAACATACAACATACACATTTGTGACTTTTTTTTTGGTATAATCAAGCATGTGATGTCCTCGCAAACAAAGTCACTTGCGGAGAACAAGTATGAAACAATTGGGGAACATAAAATGCACAATATCAACACAAATTAAATATTAATCATATTAAAAGCTCCCATGTTACATCAGTGTTCAGAGACTACGTTCAAATGAGTCCATATAAACGCGAGCTACCCTTGCCCGATCTGTGCCTTTTACGCAAAGAAATTTAGGGGAAAAGTAATGGACACAAGGAGGTCAAGTGATTTTGGCCGGTGAACTCGATCCCTCAGCAAACAATTAGCGAAAGTTAAACATGGATTTGACCTCAACTCACAGTAGGGGCAATTCCTCATTTAGTTTTGACGTTATATAGATAGATAAGAATCTGTTAGGAGAGTAATTTGGTTTGCGTCAGTCAAGTGTTCGCTGCATAGTGCTTAGTTTAATTTGTTGGGCAAAGATAATGAAATATTATAATCCCTGAAACTTAGTTCATTATATTTTGTCCAACTCATGGAACTTTGGTATTAATTTTCTTTTTATTTTTGGTATATAGTGCATGTTTGTGATAATTAATTTTATTCGGTAATGATATAATTTAAAAAAATTCTTAGAAAATATATTTATTATACCATGAGTAACTACATACATGATACGGACAATTGTCAGGGAAAAATACTGAATTATCTATTTAAAAGTTAGAAAACACGTCGTATTTATTTGTTATTTTTATGCTGTAAAATCTTTTTAATGTGAACTCTTAAATGATGTTTTTATTATTCAAGTAGTCAGCAGTTCATGAAAATTAAATACTTATACAATTAGTTCATTTAAATTTTTTTAAAGATTTAATTTAAAAATATTTGTCAATTTGTAATTTCAGTTAAAAATTATTTAATTTTTTTTGGGGTAAAGTAAAAATCTAAATAAATTTTCAAAACTGCAAAAATTTGTAAATTTATGTATGCTTTGTCTGTATTTTAAATAAATATGCTTAAAATCACTTCCTTATTAGAAATATTAATGTTATTATTATTATTTATTTTAAAAGTACTTATAACGGGCCTACTTAAACAAAGTATATTTGACTTTGACTTTAACGAAAAAGTATTAGAATACATATTTTTCTACACAATAACTATAAACTAAACGACTTAGGATACACAACATGCAAACATTTGTACTAAACCACAATAACGAAATAAACAGCCACAATAGAATGTAAACCGAAAATATGAATGATAAATCAGCGAACCGCGCAGCCGAGTACTGATTTAGCAAAACATCCAATATTCATAATGACTTCATTCCCCAAAATAGCAATTTCCTAAACAGCAATCAAATGGCTAACGTTACAATTAGCTGCAAGCATTAAAATAGGGACGTGATTGAGTCCAAACTTAGCTTTAAGTTGGGCAGTAGTAGTCACGCTATACTGCGAGTAAGAGCATTCGGCTCCATTGTACAACGACTCGAAGCCTGCTCATTTACATCAACCCAAAATAAGTTAAAGCTGGCCATTGCAAAGTTTGAAAACCAAAAATTTCTTTTTTATTATACCAGGTCGACAAACTAGAATACAGACCGTGTCCGTCAGCGCATCCCATAGACGCTCATAATATCGCAAGTTTATCACTATTGCGTTATCAATCTTGCACCTTGAAAATATCATGTCACATTACACAGTAATTTCACTACCTATTTCATCCTTCATACCGAAACAAGCAATGCGAACAATATATCCCATCTTTTATTTACTATATAAGTGACATGAACAATTGCTGAACAAAAAAATCTTACATTTTAATGCCATTGTTTCCTCAAGGAAACGCATTGCGGAATTTACATCAACACAAACTGTACTTATTATGTAGATAAAAGTAGCAATATTTGACTTGAGTAGAAGACTTGATACCGGTACTCGATACAATTTTAGTATCAGATATCCGATATACAATTACGAAGGTCCATAACATCTTTGTCCGGTGCAGTACAGAACTTAGACTATTGTTAGATTGTTAGACTATATATATATTGTTTAACAAAGTAATTTTCATAGTACGTCTCAACTAAGTAACCGACTTCAATATCTTACCGATTTAGTTAAAAGATGGAATATCAGTACTGGAACTAACAGGTTGACGGTATATCTCATCCACAATATATTTGTAAATAAATATATATATATATATATATATATATATATATATATATATATATATATGTATATATATGACTTACATGCATATAACTAGTCAGAGCTGCCCGCGACTCTGTCCGCGTAGGCTTCACCTTGACTAGCACACCAAAACTTTATCAGGATGAAAATTAGTCAACACCTTTTCTAAAATTTAACCATATTTTGCATATCGGTTCTTCAATTTAGCTGTGAGTTCTTAACAGACAGACAGAATTTCAATTTATAGTTAAATACTTATGTCGCTTCCTATTCTATAAAATATCAAACGCTATTTTCAAGCTTTAAGAAACAGTAGTTTTAATATGTCCAATTTATTTCGAAGATTCACTTTGAACACTTTGTCATTTCATTTCTTCGCATGCAACGATAACAATTCAATAACATAGGGTATAATCAAATTAGCCTTGTCCTTCTTCATAATCACCAGATGTTACGGCAACCGAGTCAGCACAAATACACCTTGGACCTCCAAAAACTATTTGATGTATAAAATATCCTTATTTTCCTTCTTGAAATATTCCAGATATTTAATCATTTATGAGTTATAAATGCATATGCCGATTAAATAAATTCATCGCTGTGATTGCTAACATTAAGAGTAGATTGCTCTTTAATCCAGTATCTGTGAATGGCTTAAAAGGTTATTTCTTTTTTTCAATAATAGTTTTATATTATAAGCATATACAAATTATAATGCGATTTAATTTTTTAACCTTGAGTATTTGTAAACTCATTGTAATATATAAATATAATTTAAATATATGCTTAGCAACATCAGATACCAAAGATATAAAGGTTTATTTTATTATGAATACTGACCTAATATTAATTAGCCTAATAGGTTCTGGAATGAAGACCGCGTACCGCAGCGCAGATAGACCAACGATCTCAGTGAAACCGCAGGATCGCGCTGGATACAGGCCGCATACAACCGGTTCTATTGGAGATTACTTGGGGAGGCTCATGTCCAGCAGTAAACGTCTTATGGATGATAAATTAGCTTTTGCTGTTATTGTGTCTTCATGGCATTCCTAAAGAATTTCCCAAAGAATGTCCGACAGCTAAACTGTCCAAACAGTCGTGCCAATTTCACAAAAAAAAATTTAATACCCTAATCTATCCCGTGGAAATATATTATAGAAATGAAAATTAGCCTTTCTGTAATTTCAGACATACAATATTCACTATGACAGATTCATTCATCTTTTTACAAGTTTCAGCTTGAAAGAGTAAAAAACTATTACATTACATTAGAATACGTTCACACACAATTTTTTGCGTTATTAATATTAGTAAGAATATCTCCCAATTAGAAGATAAAATGATGATCAGGCAATGAAGAGTATATTTTGATTGCGAAATAGTTCGCTAGTTTCCTTTAAATCTTTACATCGGCTGATCAATAAAACTGTGAACTTTAGACTTATGAAAACCATTAATTTACCTATATTCTCTATTTTCATTGAGAAAACACATTTTGAAAGCAGAATAAAAATAGACTACAATGTGGAATAGTACCTCTACAGTATGGTTTTAGTAAAAGATCAATAAATTCATAAAACAATCGACCAGACTCCGACATCAGTGACATAAAGCACTTGTGTTACAGACGTCAGACAACAAGACGGTAACACATCATCATATATATAACTGTGTGGGGAAAGAACCCAAGACCGTTGGCGCATGATATAGGATCACAACCATCAACGCCATCACAATCGTTCCGTTTAGAAATCATTTTTCCCACCCCTTTGTTTTTCTGTTGATGTAATATATGACGGCTACAAACTAAGCTAGCCAGATAACTAAAATCTTTTCCAATGCAATAAACTGTATACTTTCTTTGCTAGATGACATTTGTATATACAAAGATCATCTGCATTATACCTCACTTTTTATATGTTGAATTCGGGTTTTAATGGCGAGAAAGGCAGCAAAATTACTGGGTAATGTGACATAATATCAGCAACTCCCAAGGTTGGTACTGCGCTAGTGATATGCTAGTATGAGAGAATACAAGCGTCTATAGGCTGCAATGACGTTTACTATTACGCGGACTGTATGCCTTTTCGTGGACTTGATCTATTAAAAAAAATGTTTTACTTGAAAGTCAATCGATTCAGAAGTGAGTGTAATGAAAACAGTTCTCGTTCCCCGTGACAGCCACCACCTGTCACGGCAACCGATTCAGCACCTCGCCAACCTTCCCGTGCCAGTAATTGGTGCCAGAATTAACATTTTCGCTTTCCGTTATTGGAGAAATTAAAATTTTCGGAAGTAGAACTGGCCCACACTTTGAATCGCGTGATTAATGAGCACCAAACTTTATCTTTAATTTGTTTAGCGCTTTTCGAATGTCATTCCCGTTGGTACCTCCGTTTTTTGGTATACATTCAGTTCGTATCAGCACTAAATTCAACCCTGTTACTAAAGCAATAAAGATTTATTTTGATGGTTGATAAATTAATCAAATACACATTTAATTGGATTTACATATAGGTTTTATTTTGATTTTATATAAATGATATTTATCTAAATATATATGAAAAGCCTAAATACTAATGTAAAGAATCCCAAAAATATTAATCAATTGAATTTAACAATTTTACAAGTTACTAATATTTTATATTAAAATCAAATCTACATGAAACAAAAAATATAAGAAAGTTCCGTTCTTCTTCTTTAGTTCTTCAATATAAGACCCACGATACAATAATATATCTTAGTAATAAAACAACAAGAAATAATCAGGTATACTATAAGTATAAGTTTGTATAAGATTTTTCTACTTTATAATACTTGATTTTGAAAGCAATTTATATAAATATAGGAATTGCTTTTAACATTTTTGCATTAAATTTTCAAATATATGGTCAATTTAAATGGTTAATTCAAAAGCATTTTGAAATTAGAACATACCTATTTAATTTTTTGATTATTTAACGTAATTTTTATAACGACTACAAGATTATTTTCCGAAAATCGTTTATATAAATTCTGTCTTAACCATAACATTAAGTCTACCTGCCTGCAGTAATCACATCGGATAAAACAGTGTTCAGTGAGCTTGTAACTTTATCTGCAAACTTAAAACTGATCTTAACACAAAGGCGCAAAGTCTAAACTTGAAATGCGGGCCCAGATGACGTGACGCATAAAATTCCCTAGACAGTGCCATAATGGTTTAATTTATTAACTTGATGATTTTCAACTTTCATGCTCTGCATGAATAAAAAGGTCAAATGACAAATTTTACGTCCTTTTTTGGGCCAGTTTCTTTCGATTTTTGTCGAGAATTGTTTCCAACACGTTGACATAACTTAAGAATGGTGTTAAATATTATTATTAAATAGGTAATTATTAATATTACATAAAGTATTATTTTATGAGGTTAAGGGTATTATTTTTTATTTCTTTAATATTGGATTAAATTGTGAACAATGAGTGTGTTTTCAAAAGTCATCAACTAACTGTACTTACAATTACAGGCAATCATATCATTCATTATTATTAATATTTAAAAAAAAGGTAATAATCACTCAGTAAGGATGTAAAATAAATAACAAAATACACAAACATTGATAGTCAAAATTTAGCCACGCTATAGTACGCCATCAATCGTATATACTATATTCATCATACCGGCCAATTGCAAGTTCACTACTGGACATAGGCCTATCTATATAAAGAGGTTTTTTGCCGTAATTGCCGCGCTGAGCAAGCGTGTTGGCATATACACTACTATATTATAGTAGATTATTGGTCAAATTTTTCTTTTAAGTTATAAGCTTACTTGACGTGGATCTCATTAAAAGGTCATCTGCATCACCTCACTCTCAGCTATTTCTACCGCTACACTTGAGAGTTTTGGGTAATGTAACTTAATACCCTGATGATACAAGGTTGGTGCCGCACTATCCTTATAATAATAACTTTATACTATATTGTACATACACAAGGGATATAAAAACATTCATATAACAATGAAATAGTACAATGGGTGGCCTTATCGCATAGAGCGGGCAACCGTGGGATACAAACTAAAGATAAAATTAAATTGGCATTTGAAGATGCATAGATAAACTATACTAATTTCATGTAATTGCAAATAATAATATTTACCAAAATAAACAAAAATATAAAGTTCTTAACGGGTTAGCTAAACCATATAAAGAAAAGAAACTTGGGATTAAAACCATTCTAGTGATTATGGTAGAAATATAATGGAACTACCCACTACACCGTTGTGGGTATTTCCACAGTATTGACAGGGTTGACACTTAAAAATCTTCCTTTAAACGAGTATATAAAAGTTACAGTACTATAACTTCCGTATCTATTTAAAGATCAACCACGCTCATCTAAGTTAAATAGCATATGGACAGACTACACCACTAATATTCTTCCGGCAGAGTAGAATAGTACCTCTCTCTATACCAGGTGTCGAAAGAGGCGATTAAGGTACAAGAACTGACAGAAGGCAGTATATCCATCCGAGACAGTATAGCTCAAATGCATAGGGTGGGGATGGGCAGTAGCATCCCCGTCATGAAAGCTGCGCTCTTCAACTGCCAACACGCTTGCCCAGCACTACAATTATGTGTAAAATTTCACCTTTCTTGGCGAGGCCTATGTCAAGTAATGGACTTCCTAGTCCTCTCCAGTCTGGATAGATGAATATTCAGACTGGAGTTTATAATTGGACATTTTCCACGTATTGTGTCCGCAGTACCATAACTTAATGTTTTATATGAAACCAAATAAACTCCTTTAAAATACAATGCAAATAAAATCAAAAATTATATTCAGTATCCAATTCTTATTAAAACGTTTCCTGTTTAACCGCGTATAGCAAATCGATTTCGCATTGGAAGCACACATTGACCTGAATCGCCATCAACCTCATTTCATCAACCATTACTTGAATAACAATTATAACATTCACCGCAAAATGAACTCTAATAAATAGTAATGGCTCAATATACAAGAGTTTTTCAATTGAACCCGAAACAATCAAACGGTAATTAGCGCTAAGCAAACCCGCATTGTAATTGTTTAATCGCTATGGGCCAACTAGACTTTTACTAATCAGACTTCAGAGGATAATGAGGCTTATGACTCGAGTAATAAGAATGAAAGCGGGGTTATCGTCTGGTAGTACCTGGGCACCCTTTCGCTCGGAATGAGTGGAGGAAATGAGAGGGTCGAGTGCCTCTCGATGAAACGTGAGCAGGAATCTAATAGCATCGCTCTAACTCGAGATTGGGGCGTGTAATTGAAAAATCATTTCGAATAAGGCCAAAGATTTGGAATCCGATCAGGTGTTATTTTATACCGTTATTTCTGGAATTTTGACGCGCCTTATTTGCGTGTTGGATGTCATTATAATGCCTAGTAAATTGATTTGGATTGTCGCTATGCCGGGGATGATTTACTCCCGAATCAATAAAAAAGTAAAATAGTAAAATAGACCGATAAAAAAGTCTTCGTTGCATGATTTATAGCTGTAAGTAAGTCTGAAGGCTGTAAAAAAGGGAATTAAAACGCCTGACTAATGTATACTCGACAACTAAACTATGACGAAAAAAGGATGTTAATAAAAATCGTTTTTATTACTAAAACTGTTTGCTTGTTTGGGGATATTGGTCAGCAGTGCATATTTATTTATATCGCATTATTCTTACCAAATTACATTTTTCTTTTGTTTTTATACTTCTCTGGGTACTAGAATTATTATAACAATGCTTTTAAGTTTTTAAAATTGTTCTCATCTCTCAATCTCATTTTTGTTACATTTTTCCTTTATCATGATCATCATTATATCAGCAGTAGAAGGTGGATTTAGTCAGACCGCCTGTCCACCGTGTTGGTGAACGTCCTACGCTGCACTTGCCGGTACGTGGTCTCCATTCCAGAATGTTACGACTCCATTGTTCATCGATTCTGCGTGCAAAATGCCCTGCCTACTACCATTTCATCTTGCTAGTCGATAACTTAGTTTGTTTTATAGATTTCTTGATGTTGATCGTGCAAAGAGACACCAAGCATGCCCTCTCCATAGCTCTTTGGGCTATATTGGGTTGGCTTATGTGGTAAATAGTTAAAGATACATTTAAAATTTTATACTTTCAATAAATTTTGTAAAAAAACAAACAAATTTCTACTTATTTATTATACACTTAAATAATTGAAGATGTAAACGAACTCGTCATTATGCTGCCTACAGCCTAACCTATATTACGTCCAATTGGCCTATATCACCATTTGTTGGGGATTATTTGTTGATATTGTTGCGTTTAAACTACTCTGTTTCAGATGAATAGGTGGCCATTATACTATTTGGTTACCTCAAATACTTTGTACTATAAAACTCTGCTGCAGAATAATAAGTTTCTGTAATTTCACACAGACAATTCCTCTTACAGAAACCTTCAATCCTGAATCGTTCTAAATGAATTTACTAATCACTCCAAAAACTATACATTCGTACAATATATCATAAATTGGGTTAAGATAAGTCGCTTAAAAAATTGATTTACAGACAACAAAGGAACCAGGAATATAATACTTAAATACATATTTAACACCCAGTCATAGAACAAACTATTTTTTACAAAATATTCTTTATATATTTTTTTATCAAAAGCCTAGGACACATGATGCACAAGATAAGAATGCAAATGCACCAACAAGTACGTATATGACTTTAATATTCTTAGTAAATATAAAGTAACATTGATTTATTATTTTGCAATGAAATACCGACAGATTAAAGTAGTACCTTCCACTATACTAGGGGTCGTAAGATGTGACTAAGGTACCAAAACCGACTGATGGCGGTATATCCTAAAAACAGTACAGTTTGAATGCACTAGGCGGGGATAGGCAGCAGCATCTTCTTCGTAAAAGATACGCTCTGCGATTGCCAACACGCTTGCCCAGTGCAACATTCATGGGCAAAAAACCTCCTTGCTTGTGTCTACAAGAAAGAAGGTTTTTAGGCTTTTGTCTAAGTCCATATATTGTAATTATTCATTTGAACAGGCCATCTAATCATAGCGTTAACAAATGAAAAATTATTCACTTGCAATGGAACTTGCTGCGTTAAGTTGTAGAACTTTCAAACTTATTTTACACCACCGTTTTACAATTTTAAGCATTGAATTTTCAAAAATCCTTTCTTAGTGTTTCTCTTCGTTATAAATGAAACTCTTGTACAATATTTCATAGTTCTACCTCTTCTGGTATCGGCCCTGCGTTGATATGTCAGTCAGTAAGTCAGTTTCTCCGTTTATGTATATAAATTACAGGTCACCGATTTATTATTTCAACGATTAACAGCAAAAAACTGTTTTACACTATTAGTATTGTAGTTTCTTCAAATAGTACACTTCCAAGTTACAATTGTACGTTTCGGGCAATTGAAACTGTAAGTACAATAAAAAAAGCGTAATATATTACGTGGCAGGTTCTTATGAAGGTGCAGTTCTCTGGTACTCTTCAAATGTTTGCATAAAGTCTTTTATGGTGACGCTTTGCTACGTAATATAGCTATTTTGCTGTTATATAATGTAACAAGTTACTGTGGAGACTTTAGTTTAGGTATAAATTATATATAACAGAGCGCCCTGCGTTTTCATCCGCGTTAAGTTTTACCCGCTCTTTTAGAAGGTGAATTTTTAAAAATTCTCGCTTAGTTATACTTTTGTGACGGGGATGCTGCTGCCTATCTCGGCTCTCTCAGTTCTGGTAGCTCAGTCGCTTCTTACGACACCTGATACAAAGGGATGTACTATTCTACTCTGCCGAGACTTCACGACTAATAAATATGTACAGCCAAAGATTAAAAATTCCAGGCATCGGCTCATTTAGATATAATAAATTATTTATTTTAAACTACTTTCCCTATTTTTGCCTAAAGAACAAAGAGGCAATAAGAGATATTCGAGAATCATACTCAATCGTAATTACACTAAGAATAAATTTAATCATCATTCAATGCTTGTCGAGTGTTCCATAGCTACTTTATATTACTCTCAATCTTTTCTGTTTTATCTGTATTATTAACATATTTGTTCTTAGTTTTGATTTTTTTCCACATTAACTGTCACAGTATAAAATGAATAAGAACTAATTTGCTTTGAATATAAAACAGAAACGACGTTCAAATATTTTGATTAAAGAATTTTGAGGCTTCTACTACTGCGCTTGTAGCAAATTTCGTGTCTACTATTTTCTTTCTTTTTCCATAAAAAATAAACAACATATTTCGCTCTAGTTTTCGCATATACACAAAATGATACCATCCATTCTCGTGAAAGATGTGCATTAATTTCACCTACAACTGTAAAACATTTCTTATCGAAGCACAGACTTAATGTTGATTACGAATTTTATACTCAGTCCTCGTTTTCTCAAGCATAAAGCGCTGTTTCATTTCCTTCCATCGGCAAATAAAGCGTACTCCACTAAGAGATGGTTTTCCTCGTAAAGTTTGCTAGATGCGCTTAATGCTATGCTAAGATATTATAAGTAACAAACTTGGAGCGCAAAATGTTGAAATAAGTATTATTTTAGGTCACGGCTTTGATGTTCTGTTTAAAGTCTGTCCGTAATCAGCCTGTGGAATAGCTGTTATAAATTAAACCATTCGTTTTGTTATTTTTTCATTCTTTGCCAGCAAGGTCTTCGGGTAATTTTTTAGGAGAGGAAGTTTTGTAAGAAACAGTAGGAAATTTTGTTTTGTTTGCACACAAATAATGGTGATGGTGAAACATTAATTTTTAACTGGACGTTCCAAATTTATAAAATAGCAATACACATAAGACAGAGCAATGGTATTTACACGTAGTTATATGTATCGGCTTTCTTTTGTTTTATCTAGCAAAAGAAATTGAAAGACGCACTAAGATTTGCGTCTTTCAGGGTGTATTTTACTTAGTGGTATATGCTTTACGCTACGTTGTCAGTGAAATTTCAATAAATCTTATGTAACTTTAGTAAATCCGTATTCCATCTTTTCAAATTAACTTATCAACTTTATTTGCCACTGCTACTTACGCGGTATTGCACTTGCGTGGCTGTTAAAACCGGCAAATGGTTTGGAAAAGACAATAAAATTAACTTATCTAATATTATATAATATTCTTAAGTCCCAAATTCAGCGATGTTTTCGTTTTTCCTAGTCAAATTGCAGCCGTTTCTGGACTACGCTGATCGATGACCTTCATAAGAGTCATATTCTTTGCCAGTCAATTAATAAGAGAAGGCTGTGCCGCTACTTGACTTTGTGCTAAGTCGCTCAAAGCACTTGTGTTACGGATAGACAACAGAGGAATCACAAATATAATACCTAAATACATATATTTAACACTCAGACGGACAGCAAACACAAATATCAGTATATAAATATTTGCTCTGGATCGAATCGAACTGATGACCTTTTAACGCACAAGATAGAATCACTACCATCTGCGTCATCGGGCCCGTCAAAAATATATGATATCTAAAAATATATGTCGGAACAAACGTAAAATTATATCTCCTTTAGCTGTAAATGCGCTGACATTGCTACACTTTTTTACGAAATCAGCTGAGTACATTAAATATGAAGAAAGTTTAACCCAGCTTAAAATTCAAAGTAGCAAAGTATTTAAATCCAACTACCCTTCCGCGGTAGATTAGCACGAGTGCGCTCGCCGATATCCTCGTGAACCCTACAATTATTACGGCCAGAGATGTATAGAAATAGATACCGTGATTGTCAGGATTTGTCCGGGAACCGAGCGTGATATTTTCTCGCTGCGCACTGTGAATAACAAATATTGCTGACTCTTCACGTTAGTTACTGTTTTTCTCATTAATTTTACTAACATTATTAAAATTTGTTGTGTTTATCACAAAATTAACCTGATTCGATTTTGAAAGTTATTTTTACTGTTAAAAATCTTTATCTTCATCGACTACTACAGGAAATATTTTGTTTGCAAAATCATAAAGATATCTAAAATGGTATTATGTAAACATGATTTGTAATTTTGTACATTTTTACAAATAAACTCGAAAACTCTTTCTAGGTGCCTATAAGAACAGGCTAGACCTAGTTTAGGTACCTAAGTATCAAAATGTATTTTAGCTTAAGTTACCTTTTGTTGTTGAATAAAGTTATTATTATTATTATTAAGTAAATTCATAATATTAGCTAGCAACAACTCTATAGTTTACTCCTGTATTTTATCCTATATTTTACTCCTGAGTTTTAACGGGAAAAGAAACTGCACGTAAAGCCACGAAGTGCTGATAGTTTATTTTATGCCAACTTGTTTTAAGAACCAGCAGACATATTTTTCATTTTAGTTTCCTTTTCTAAATATCTTGTTTATTTTAAGAATCTTAATGCAATAAACCCATAATTGATTACTCAGACGTTATATAAAGAGATAAATATGTAAGTGGACATATATGAGTTGCGCCATAACATCTAATATGCACTGATCCTTTATCTAAATACAATGTCTCAGTATCATTTGAGATATGCAATAGTTTCAGCTGAAGAAAGTTAGAAAAATATGTATTAACTTAAAATTACAATCATCTACATAATCCACTGATTGCAGCATCAATATTTTGTATTACGCTACCTACATAATATTTTCATGTGAGAGTGCATTTTACGCGTGTATTTTTTTCTAAGAATCTTGCTAGATTAATATATTATTTTTATATAAAAAGTCTGACTTTAGTCTACGACTTACATATACACAGATCAACGTCATCAACGTTCTGGTACCAAACATTATTAAAATATGCAAATATGGAACATTAATTTTGTTGATTTAGTCTTAAGCAATATACAAACATACATCACGCCTGTGTCCCATCGGGGTAGGCAAAGACTATATACTATATAGATCTGCACTTGCTTCGATCTTGGCAAACCTCTCTCGCATCGCTTATTCGCATTACTCTATTCATACACGCTCATTTATTCTTGGTACTTCTGACCTGCGCTTCTTTAATATATTCGTTTCGGTCGTCCTATATATAATATAAAAAATATATAACATTTTTAGACTATAGAAATATTTGAACTAGAAATAATAAATTGAACTTTCTCATCACATTTCAAATATCAAAAAATAAATAAATCATAGTTTATTTAAAAATACATAATCGTACATGTAACGACTAATTAAGCTACACGTAATAACAAAACCAACTGTTTATAACACCATACGTACTAAAAAAAATTTCTTTTCTAAGTTAGAGGAATTGATGTGCCCTCTGTTTAAAATATCAGTAGAGTAATTGTAAAAACCTTTTTGCTTATAACACCATGTAAATACTTACTTAGCAAATATTTAATTGTATGGAATAAACAGCTATTTAACTCACCTTTGTATAATGGATGGGAGAAAAGTATATTAGAATGACCTGGTATTTACAATTCATAATTTAATTTTTATAATAGCATATTAATTGCCCACTAATATTTTTTATTTATTATACTAGGTCGACAAACAAGCAACCATTTCACGTGAAAATAAACGTCACCGCAGCCTACAGACGCTAGTAATATCACAAGGATATCACTAGCGCGTTGCTGACCTTGTGACTCCAAAATATTACATACCCATATACCCTTGTCATATAACCTAATTATTTTTCATTGCATTTCACCTTTAAAACCGGATACAGAACACACTATTACGAACACTTCTATTTGGCGGTTAAAAAAAGGTTAAGGATACAGACGATCATTGTATGAGATCTTCTTTATGTAACTACTTTTAATTTATAATAAAAACAATCAATTATTAGCTCATTATTTGTACTTATACATAAATATCGACCGAAAATCTGGTTTAATTGAACTTTTAATATCTGTACAATAAGCGGCCCCCAATCTTTGAACACCAGATGGATTAAAATATTTCACAATCCATGCCACCAGCGAGTGGTGACTCCGATAAGTGACGCCATACTTACAATGAAGCCTGCCACCGAGCGAGCCGGGAGATTTCACGACTCAATCCAACTGACAGTTGTTAAACTGAGTTAAAATGTTCTCCATGATTTTATGATAGAATTATTGAAATGCAATCATCAATCATTATAACCATTTTTTTACGTTGCTGTGATACCAGCAAAGTAGAAAAGTACCTCCCACTGCACCAGCCATTAAAAATTTTGCCCATAATTGCCACGCTGGGCACTGGTACCTTCCCAGTCCCCTTTTACGACACCTGGTTCAGAGGCCCTACTTTGCCGTTATCTCACGGCATCTTGATATCACTTTTCGTTAATATCTCCGAAAATGAACAGATATCAGTTATTGTGTAAATTCATTCATTATCATCATCACTATATGGTCTCCCATTAATTTATCAGTGAAAATAACATCCACAAACATAGTATTTTATATAAACTTAGGTTTTGTTTATCCATACATGTATAACTAACTTGTACAATTATACCCTTGTATTGAACTAATCCTTATTCTTACTAATAATTTAAACGCGGATGAAAGTTGGCACTTCAATTATTGATAGTCTGTATACAGACATACATCTTTAATACATTCTTCATTTTTCAAGAGTTTGAGTTTGTTTCAGATGACATGGGCATGACTTTTTTAACTGCCAGGGAGCGATATAAAATTTTTCTCGGTAATCCAAAAGTCCTTCAGGGATACAATAAAGTCCCTGTGAACATCGATCGGAAAGCTAGTCAAACATTAAAATGGTTAACAGAAATATTTTTGGCGAAAGGTAATACAATAACGGGTAATATTCAGAAAAACTAAAACACTTTGAAGTCACTATACTCAATAATATAAATTTGAAATGAAAATAGTCAGACATGCGGTTCCCGACAGAGCTTGTTAATAAATACATAGTTCCCCCGCAAAATACACGGAAAAGCAAAATTACAGAAGCGAAATTTGAAATTCATGTTTGCAATAAATAATTCATGAATTGTAAAAATGCTATTTAAATTCGGTTTAAAGCGGTGTTGTGTGTCATTTATCAAATAGTGTCATGGTGGATATGAGAGTACGCGAAGTCGGCCGTAATAATGCGATCCGTGAGTTTAAATATTTAAAGTCATTGCTCGGAAGTGAATGAAAAATATTGGCATTGCTTTATATAATGCTCGTATGCCGTTGATTTTGAATGCTGGAAGTTTCAAGATAAATACGTATTGTTTAACTCTCATGTAACAATAGCCCTACAAAATGATTTATAGTTTTATTCAGTAGCTTTTTTCTCTGTTACAATACTACAGCATTTCGTACTGCTACTAAAATTTTGACCACACACATTTCAAAAAGTGAAGACCGCTCCTGTTTCACGATTTAATACTAGAATGCCAAATAAACATACATTCTACGTATAAATATGCGTCCCAGGCTGTAGTCACTTGGGTTATCGCAAGAATATCACAAACACATCGCCATCTTTTTGAAATGAAAATCATCTTAGATACTTCTATTAAACCGAAACCGAACAGATAATCAACCATTGCTGTTTAATGGTAGAAGTAAGTGAGAATCAGGTACCGGTACAAACTAGAATGATAAGACACGATGACAATAGCTACTTTTTACTATAGGTCCACTCGCTATGGACAAAGTGCTCAGTTCAACTTTAGAACGAACATACCCAACGGATTCAAAGGCATTTCCTCGCGCATACACTAAGGTTGTGAAATGAGCTCTTCGAAGAGGTTTTCCCAGAGGATCATAGTATGACGTTCCTACAAAAGGGAGTAACAAGGTTTTTACGGGGTTTGAAATGCGTAAATGACTGGAGTAACCTTAACTTACCTTACTTACCTTAGCACCAACCAGGCCACAACTTGTTTGTCACCTTTGTGGTATAAAAATAAGAAATCTACCTCAGTACTGAAGTACTGAGGTAGATTTCGCAATTAATTGCGATTAACTCATACACCTCAAATTCATTCGGCTGTCGCTGATAAAAATTGTTATAAAAAATTGTTAAAAAGTACAAATATCGTTGATATTTTCAAGTTTAAATCTGGGCTTGCAGACATTGTTGTTTGATTTATTGAAATACCATTTACCAATTGATTTAAACAACATTTCGAAAGGTAAAAAACGTACTGAACTTCGTTTTCAACCAAACAAAGTCTTCAGAGTCAAAAGAACAAATTTATTTATAAAACATTGAATGAACAACCAATGTCCTCGAAAACATCCTTCATTTTTGTCTTACTATTTATTACCTACATACGAGTGCCTACATTTACAACATTCAGATTTCCTTGTTCATTCATACAATAAATTTCTTGTCCACTAATTCATTCATAGTCCTAAAGTCTTGTATGTTTTAAATATGTTGTGCTATTTTTTTCTTTTATTCTACCTTTTTAATTATAATAATATTAACATATAATAAAAAAAATGTAGTGACCTTGAAAACGGTTGCCGCAAAGTAGCCGAAACGTCAAACTAAAAATATAAAATGTACAATAATGGCCTAAAATATATGCAATTTTACACAGTAGTTGCTTTTAAAATATAGGGACCACTAAAAAGAGTCTGAAAACACATCCCCTAAGAAAATAAAATGGGAGTGCAAAGTTAGTATAAACTTTGCTGTTTTTGAAGTTATTTAAATGAAAGTTTGCATTAAAATTTTATTAAATAATATGAAATACGTATAAAACATTTTTTTTTTCAAAAATCATCCCTTAAAAGAGTAAAAGAGGGGATCAAAATTAGCATAAAAGTTTCAAAATTATTTCTTTTAAATGTTGTGTCTTTATATATAAAATAATATGCTGACCTAGGGCCTAAAATTCTAAAAATAAAAATTAATCACTCGAGGACGAATCAGCGGAGCATAAATATTAAGAAATGTTCTAAGTTTAACGCGGGTGAAACCGCAGGGCGTTGTTAGCCTACCTACGAGTACCAACACTTAGAACATTCCAATTTCCATGTTCATTCTTTCCTTCATCATGACCCTCTCATAAAACACGTGAGGAACACCCAAATCTCGTCATCAACAATTACTTTAGCATTCAACATCAAATTTGTCGAATCGCACCACCGTATTTTTGCCAAATCCCCTGTCTAAGTAATCACCGGTCGGAGGCAAATTACTCTGGTCCCAGCCCCTCGTTGTTTAACTTTGGTAATTAGCTCAGCCACCTGTCCGATTTCCAGAAGGTAAATGTGTGGCCTGTTCCAGATTTTGAGGAGATTAATGGCAGAGGAACAGGCGGGGGAGGATAGAAAGAAGCGGATCTTTTTCATTTCAAAGACACGCAATGAATGACGTAGATGCTATCGTGAAGGTCCTCTTTCAGTTGTGAAGATAACAATTTCGCTAATTAAATTAGTTGTGAGAGTATATATAGTTATGTAATGTATAATGCCAGCTGGTATTCCAATTTAATAATGGTTTTGTTGTAGTCTTATAATGGTAAAGTTATAAAATACCATCCAATACTTTGACATATTATTTAATATGGTAAAAAAAAAATAAAAATCGATTCACAACTCTCGAAAATATCAAGTAACATTAATTCAAAATAAAAAATCAGTGGGATAAATATCCATATATTCACTCTCATAATTTTGAGGTTCATAAAATGAATGAGATATGACCAAGATCTACGTTTTATAAACTATATTGAATATTGTCTTAAAAATAAATTAAACAAGTATATACCTTAAGACTAATAGAAGTATAAAGAAAGGTAATCATTTAGTTAGCCCCGAGATGAAAGACAAAAGGAATAAATATAAATGCGAACATTAAATTATATGAATAAAAAACAAACATAAATACGTTTGATTAGGGCTGTATCTCAGCTAATTATATCAGATTACTGAAATAATATTTATTTTATAAAGTAAGAAATATTTTTTTGTAGTAACCTATACCAAAATATAGACAAATAAAGATAATAATCAATAATATAAAATGGTGTCAATCAATAATATAATATTACATATATAATATATAGTCACCGGAGTTTTACCGGCGTAGTTTTATGTCATTAGATGATAATGTAGCTTTTGATTAGTTAAATATTGATATAAATTAATCAAATATTTTTTTACTTTATTCGTTACAAACGCACAAGTATAACACCCTTGCCTTATTACATTTCATTACATATCGATGTTTAGAGTTTGATTTTATGAAATATAATATAGTAGAGTAGAATAGTACCTTACCCTGTACCAGATGACGTCAGAAACGACAAAGATAAAGAACTGACACGCTTGCTTACAGCAGAAATTATGGGAAAATTTCACCTTTCTTGGGGACGCCTATTTCCCGCAGTGGATTCTCAATGACTGACATGCTATGATTTAGCAAGTAATCCACATATTATTCAGATAGAACGCCATTAGACGATTACAAATATTTTACATTTAAATGAAAAATAAGTATGTGTTAAAAGAATTAGCGAAAATGATTTCGAAAACTTGGCAATTTCCCGGAAAAATTTGATGGTCCCGTTGGCACAGTTGCGTGATCCTGTCTTATGCGCCAAGGCATTATAGCTCGATTCCCACCAAGGGCTGGTGTGATGATATTTGTGTCTGGGTGTTGAATATATGTATTTAAGTATTACGAATTGCCACAGAATTAGATCAATGTGTAAGATTTTGTAGGAATTTATTTATCCTTTTTCAATTTTCAAATGATAAGTATTGCCATGTAGCGCCTAAGGGCATCAAATATTAGACGGCCCATTATTTACTAATTATTTATTTATATAGTGTTCATATTAAAAGGACATATTATACTTTTTACATCAACTAAATATGATTATGTAGGTATTAGGGATATGGTAGGTATTAGGGTATAGGATTGACGGGCCCGATGGAGCAGATGGTAGTGATACTTTCTTAATCGCCAAGAGTCGTGGGTTTGATCCGCATCCAGGACAAACATTATATGATGATATTTGTGTTTGTTCTGTTTCTAGGTGTAAAAATCTGTACATGCATACATATATCACGCCTATGTCGCATCGGGGAATATAGAGACTATGAATCTCCACTTGTTACGGTCTTGGCATACCTTTCTCGCTTCCCTTACTCGCACTAATCCTTTCACACACGCTCTTTTATTCATGGTACTTCAGACGTGTTCCTTGTTAAATCTGTATTTGAGTATTATATTTGAGAGTTCTCTGCTGTCTGACATTTGTAACACAAGAGCTTTAAACGACTTAGCCCGGTGTCAGGTCAGTGTATGAGATCTGGTGGTAATATAAATATGTGAAATAATAGGGAAATATTTTGTAACGAGAGAATTATGCTCATTATTGCCGTGTTAGACAGACGTGGTGGTAATCAACAAGCGTGGGTTTGCAGGAATGCTAATGCCCATCTCCAACTCGTTACATTTTAGCTACATTATTTTAAATAGAAGTATCGCCATCCGTCGGTTAAAGGTTGTAATTTTATTATTTTCTACCAATATTTCATGTCATATATACTAATTGTAATTTTTTTGCAGTAGTAAGTATTTTAAGCAATTTATTTCGGAGTCAGGTCAATGTATGAAATGTTGTGTGAATTTACTATTAATTTTCTGTTAGCATTTTTACATGAGATAGAACACATATAAAGGTCGACTGTATTGATATCTCACTATAACTTATTTCTATCGTCAATTAGCAATATTCGCATTGCAGTGTTTCTGTATAAAGGGTAAAAAAGGCAGTGAAAAAACTGGGTAATATGACATAATCAACTTTATAATGATATTCTTATGAAATTTTAAGCCTTTATAGGCTGCAGTGACGCTTACTCACACTCCTACCGTATGCTTGCTTGTCGACCTGATCAAATAACAAAAAATATATATATATATATGGTAATTGCAGGTCGTACAGGGCATTACCAAGTTATCAATTAGATATTATCAAGTCTTCATTATGCTAATGTGTAAAATGAAATAAAAATATCGTGACAATAAAATTGTATATAAATTATCTTATTCCTCAACTAGCAAAAAATACACAGGATGCAAAATTTAATATAAATTGCTTTAGTAGTCTCTTAGTTTTTAAAATTAAAAATCCTTTCTTTGTGTTTTCTACGTTATTAAAGTGTACAAAATCTCAAGTTTCTAACTTTTATAGTTTAGCCCCTGCCTATATATATATATATAAACTTGAGTAAGGTTAAAGTTAAAGTGAAGGCTACTCACAAGTTAAAATTACTTTGACACATCGAAATCCAGAAAGAATGTTTCTAGTCCGTGTTTTATGTGTCTATTTTTTATGTTCTCTTGGAACCCCAGGGTCACCTCTAAATTATAAATATGTAGTCAATTACTTCCTTCTGTGAAATATTAATGCCATTAGTTTTTATTTATTTACTGACAATATCATAGTGCTTGCAATAGGCCTACTTGACATATTCGATTTTGAAATTTAAATTTATGTATTTATGAAGCTACCAGGAACAAACTTAACCCTATCTTTGTCTGAGGTCATTCTCAAACAAAATATTGTACGTGAGTACTAAGTTTATCCTTTTATATTAAATGCATATACTTTATATCTCTATTGTCTTGTACTAATAACGATCTAACAATACAAAATCTATACTATTTATTAGCATAATTTTTTTGAATGCCAGTTACTTTACAAGTGTCTTGATTTTGCAAAACAAAGATTTTCTGCAACTACGACTGCAACGTCATTGTCATCGTCCTCCTTGACATAATTCCATACACAAATCCAACTACATCCGGCATAGAAACAATTTATAAGTTCTCAAAACATCTTATATATTGACCCTGAGATTCCAAAATTGAACATCCATTTTTTTTTGAAGCAACAAACATTCGTTTTTGTAGACAGTAACATGGTAAACATGCAAAAACTAAAGGCCTTTAGTGCCTAGAACTTAACTCTTACATACTAATTAAGCCGTTCTTAGGACCAAGATACATTATAATCTTATTCACTGAAATTTGGTAAATAGTAGATAATACATCAGTTATATAATATATACACATACAAATGAGAATTTTAATTAAAAACAAGTACACATAGTGGAACTTTGAATAAAACCTCCACTCGCATTAGGAGAATAGCTTTATTGCAAAGGGAATTGGAATTCCTAGTGCGACACCATAAATTAACTGAATTAAATTTGATTAACCCCAACTCTCAGTGATTGTTCGGCCAGCTTACATTTTCATCTAGAACGTATTGTGTTAAAGTGACGATCATAAAGTTCAGAATACACCGGCAAATGTTGGTGACCAAAATGAGTCCAATTATAAAGCGGAATTACAACGCCTAAAATCTGAAACGCAAGTGGCAAAGTAATTACACAAGTTAAACAATAAACGGTCAGGTTTGGGCCCGGATTGTTTGGTTACCATATAACTGTGGACATTATTTGAGAAACTATTTTATGTGATTCCCGGAACTTTGGTGTTTTGCTGAGAAGAATAGCAGTTGGATTGTTTAAAAGGGCTACGCCTACATAAAGTAAACAACACTAGCTTACGCGGAATATTTTTTTTGTGTACTATACCTCTTTACCTTAACTTATATAAACTTTGAATTTCATGTTTATTTATATCAAGTCAATCGTCTGAAAAATAAGATTCAAGTTTCTTAGAATGAAAGTAGCGATACTTCCATACAATTTTTTCATCCCTCCTTTTGACCCTTTACAACCCTTATTTCTACCTTAAAAATAGCCTTTGTCCTTTCTCAGGGTCTATAAATTGTCTGTGCCAAATTTCATCAAAATCGTTTGAGAGGTTCAAGCAGGAAAGCGTTACAGATAGACACACAGAGTTACTTTCGCGTTTACAATATTAGTAGGGATTATTATGTCTAACATTTCTGTTTATTAGGAGACGATTTGTGTTGGAATTAACATAATATTTTAACAAAGTAAAATATATATCTTAATTGTGTCAGTTCGAATATTTTAAGCTTTAATCCATGGGTCATCCTGTGATTAAAATGTTCTCCCAGCGTTTAGGCGTTTGTCATTAAAATATTTCGATAGGCCAAGATCGGTAAAAACATACCCACCTACAGACAAAACCTGCATATACACTAAAATATGCATTAAGAGTAACGAACAGATATAATTTCGTATATATTATACTTATGAAGGATTATCTGTACAAACAGTCATCACAAACAAAATACTTACTAAGTGCTGAAGCGTCCAATAAATGTAATGATATTTTTTAGGAACAAACACCGGTTATGTCATTCAGAAGGAAATACACTAGTCATTTAAGTTAAAAGTCGTAGGGAGACTAAATCCCCATATCAAAATAGGAAATAGTCTTGTTTACTTTACATAAGAGACAAAAAGAATGTTATATAAAACACCATATCTAAAACAACATCTAAAAATAAGCACATACAAAGCGAATATTATTTATAAAATCCAAGCGAATGTAATATTAAATATTCAAAAATAGAAGTGTGAAATTGCAACTGTGCTACTCACGAGCAAGAAAATGTAAAATTCTAGTATTGTGCCTTCTATGTATGCAGCAACTTTGCCGAGTTTCTTACGGAAACGTTTAGTTTTACAACGCAAAAACGTTTCTCCTTAATAAGCTAGACACAGAACAAAACTCGTGTGCCAGTAAGCTCTACTTGACCCCGGAGAGTGTGTCGGTGCAAACCTTATTACCTTGTTTAATCCTCTTAGGAAGATACCCCCCTTGGACGACCGTACACCCTACTCACACTTCTCGAGATGTGAGGTTACTAGGTCTTATTTTTTTACAGCCATGTACGCACAATTATTATAGAAATAACAGTTTTTCTACAGCTATTTTAGTGTTGGTTCACTAAAATAAAAAATGCATGCGAAATCTTAGCCACTCCATGTTTTATGGCAAGAATCGTTGAGTTTTGTTCGCTGCCCGTTAATGGAGCGCTAACTCTATTTCAGTGAACTTACAAATATCTCTATAAATATAAGTAAACCACAAAAAAGCTAACATGCAATGATTTACTGATAAATTGTAAATCCATTTTCTCATTAATATTATTATCGGGCAAATTTTAAAAAGATTTCGGATAATTTTAATTACAAGTTAAAATTTCACACAACATCTTATACTTAGATCTGATTCCGAAAGAAGAAGACAAGATGTGTCACAAATATTATTCTTAAATACCTATAAATAACACCCGGACACAGAACAAGTACAAATATTCATCACACAAATATTTGCCCTGGGGATCGAATCCGCGATCTTTGGCGCACCAGATAGGATCACTATCATCTGTGCCATCGGGCCAGTAATGACACTTAAGAACTATATACTTCACACATGACAATAAAACATAGATTATAACCTCAAAAGATAGAAACACGTAAAGGTAGCAGCTAGTTAATATAAATAAATACCCAACTACTTATACCCAATGTTTTCTGTTATTAATAGTAATAGTAATAGTAATTAATCATCATCATTATATCAGCCGCAGAACGTGAACTGATGGACATAGGCCTTCCCAAGAAAGGGGGAATATTTCCCAAAATTGCCAAACTGGGCAAGCGTGTTAGCAATCTTCGTGCATTGAGGCTACACTGTCTCGGATGGATATACCGCCATCTATCGGTTCTGGTACATTAGTCGCCTCTTACGACACCTGGTATAGAGGGAGGTACTATTTTACTCTGTTAGTATCTCACGGCAAGAAAAGTAATTACGCAATAAAAGTAATTATTTAATAATAAACAATTCTATTTCTTACATAATAATCTATACATTTACCGAGAGTCTGGTGGTCTTATAGAGTAAGTATAGTACTAGTATAAGTATTTCTCAGTTCTTACATGAAAGGTAAGTATTTCTTTTGTAATAACATTCAATTCCCAGAACATCTCATACATTGACCTGACTCCGTAGTAAGTTGCTTAAAGCACTTGTGTTACGGACGCCAGACAGAAGAGGAATTACAAATACACTACTACAATACATATAGTTAACACCCAGACAAAGAATAAACATAAATATCATCATATAAATATTGGTCCTGAATAGGGATCGAACCCACAATCTTTGGTGCACAAGAGAGAATCACTACCATCTGCGCCATCGGGCCCGTCATAAGTAGTTCGTATCTGTTTCAATATCTCCTATTTTCCTTAAGCTACTTATAATTGTAAAAAAGACTGAATTGCATCACAATAAGGTTTCTTTTTTCTGGTTACATTTGCTACAATTGAAGAATATTGATATGCGTTAGCCGGTACATTAGTCGGTACAATCAGTTCCACGTTTATTGCTCCATTGGATTGTGATGCAAAATATTAAGGAATGTTTCGTAAAGGAGAAAAAATCAAGGGATATCGCGCGTTGACTCTCATATTGTATAAGATATTCCTCATAATAGAACAATCATCATTATCATCTATTGACGGGCCCGATGGCGCAGATGGTAGTGATCCTGTTCAATGTGCCAAAGGTCGAGGGTTCGATTCCCAACCAAGGCAAATATTTATATGATGTTATTTGTATTTGCTCTGTGTCTGAGTGTTAAATATATGTATTTAAGAAGTATATTTGCGATACCTCCATTGTGTAGCGTCCCTAACACAAGTGCTTTAAGCGACTTAACATGGAGTTAGGTCAACAATGTATGAGATGTAAAAAAGAAAAAGAAAAGAATTTTATTATAGAAGCCGTGAGTCGCGGTACGGATGAATATACCACCGTCTATTGGTTCCGGTAGTTCAATCACCTTTTATGATACTTGGACACAGAGGGAGTTACTGCCCTTCTCTACGGTGTAATAAAGCAATACAATGTATGTATATATCACGGTTTTACACAAATACATAAAAATACCACAATTTATTTACTTGTGTACGCAAGTTAAAACAAAAAGTCCAATTATTTTTAATTTAACTGAAAAGTTATTCTTATTAATTGAAGCGTGTCGGGTGATAAAATTGTAGGCTACTATTGAGTCATTCTTTTATTTTAAAGCTTGCAAACAAAATACCTCGAATTAACATTTAATTTAATTATAAAGATTAATTTTAAAGACCAACATGCTACTTGAATATTATAGTGTAAATGCACCTGTTTATTTTGTCTGCAGTTACCATAAAATGTATAGTATTGTTAAACAAATCAATGTTATAAATGCTATTTATAAAAAAATATATACTAGTAATTATTTATTATACACGTATCGTTAGGATGGTGGATATAAACCCCCAAGAGATTTCTATTATTTTGGAGTTTATTTGAAACGATAGGGGGAGTGAAATTGATAGTTAGTAGTAGTTCTACAACTGTTATGATGACAGATGATTGTTAAAACAAAATACTGTTCTATTTTCAAAGAGTATTTCTTTGTTGTGACAAATTATGTATAAGTAACGTCAGATGCGAAGATATTTTTTTTTAAATTTTTATAACTTCTAATAAACAGCACATATGTTTTGAATATCATTAAATTAGAATTCGTAGGTTTTGAAATATTAGTATTTAATATAGAAATTAAAAATTTGTTACTTCCATTGTTCGATTTAATACAAATATATTCTTTATATGTAAAAACCCTACAAACTATTAAAACAATCCTAGAAAAACTAAAAGAACTAGCGAAACCCCATTAAAACCCCATCCCTAGAACTGACTCGGCAAGAAAGTGTTGCGTAAATTATTCAAATTAGGCTTTTACAAACTCTTATGAATGCAAATGAGGCTTCAGCCTGTCTCTGAAAAAATATTGCCCGAGGAATACAAGGTGAGACGAGATATTTTCTTTTACCTCAAAGCTATTTGTAAGTGCTGAAAATATTTGGTGCGAGGAATGTTAATTGGGTGACAAGTTTTTGGTGCTGACTACAAAGAAACAGTTATTTTTAAGACTGTTAGTATTTTTCTTTTGATGCTAAGCTTCCATTAATCAAAATGATTTGTATGCTTGAAAACGAGTTAAATGGAGTAAATTATTAACAAGTATGCTGCCTATAGGCATGGCAAGGTCAAATTACACCATTACCTCTCTCAGCTATGAAAGTGCAATACAGCCAAGTGTACACCTATTTAGACGATTTTTTTAAGTCTGAACTTTGTCATGACGATGATCATACTCATAAAATGTATCTTCATCTGAGGTTGTCATCTCTAATAATATCTATATGCATGGATGGAATATCACTTCTCACCTACCGCACAATACTAAAATTTGCACTTAAATGTTTCGGTTTAAGGACTGAGAAATGCAGTGAAATTGGTTGTTAAACTGACATATAAAAATAGGTAATATGTAGGCATATTATAGGCAATTGATATGCTAGAGACGCCACACACATCTACTCGTATTTACTAGAATAACTCTTACTATCACGAGGATTGATGCTGGTTTATAAGATAAATAAATTAAGTGTTTTAAGTTCTGTTACAATAAGGTAAGGGCTTAAAATATAGGCGATATAATTTTAAACGTTTTTTTTATCAGTTTTTAAAAAAATTTTTTACTTTTTAGTTTGATTTATTTTGAAAACGTGTTTTATATTTTTTTTATGTTCTATATAACTATATTTTATTTTCCAGTTCTATTTATTGATGAATAATATTAACTAGATAAGTACTAAAGATGAAAATTAGGTAGACGGCACGGCTGCGTAGTCTCATTTGTTCTTAGACAGTGCAATTTCTTGCATCCTGAGGACCCTGATCAGGATACTGCGATAATCTTATCAATGTATTGCATTGGCACCAATTTTTGATGTGTACAAATTTTCAATCAAATCTGCCCAAGTAGTTCAAAATTTATTTCGAATGAGTCAGTTGTAAATATACACACATACACACAACTGAAGCTAATCTCTATCTATTATAATACTAATCTATTATTAATATTCGTGAGTTTTCAAGAATTAAACAAGCCAGTAACTTAAATATTGAAAGGAAGGAACTGTTTAACCGTGCTGATAGCACGGTAAAACAGTTCCTCAATCCATGTACTAGGTGGTGTAACAAGCAACTTAAGAACCGACAGATGTCGCTTTATCCATCCAGACCAGGATAACATAATGGAGCGGAGCAATTAAAATGTAATGGTATGGAGACGGACAGCAGCGTTGCCACTGTGAAGATGCATTTCGCACTCACCGTTACCACCATGCTCACCGTGGCAATTATGTCATATTATATAGATAATGAATATTCCAGATTAAACAGTTACTTTTTACTATTGTCGTAGATATTTAAAACAGCGTAGGGCAACACATAGCTTAATCCCTTAAATGATACTAAATTTATGCCTGTATTATTTAGCATTTTACAACTTTTTTAAACTACAATAGGCACTCACGTTTTACGAACAAAAGTATATAATAGTATAAATACATGTTAGTATTAATGTATACACCTTAAAAATTGCCTACAATACCTTACATATGCTATCCCGACCCTTTTTAGGAAATGTATATAATGAAACACGAGGTAGACTTTAAAAGGGTTTTAAAAGCATTGATATCTTACTGTCACTTATCTATCTATCTTCTGGTTCCCTTTAGGACTATAGATGCAGTAAAAATGCTGGTAAATGCAATACAATATCTTCTACCTTATCTTGGCACCAATATAGTACCTTCAACAATAACTCACAGAATCAACAAAGAGAAGACCTTTAGTCTTCTCATTCTTATAATATAAATAATAATAAAATAAATTCACGACATCTTATACATTGGCCTGAACTCCGAGATAAGTAGTTTAAAACTAGGCAACAGGAGAATTATAAATATAACCTTTAAATACATACAAATAATATCAAGACACAAACCAAAACAAACATTTATCATATAAATATTTATCCGAGTTAGGGATTAAACCCGCGACCTTTGGCGAACAAGATATGAAAGGATCACTACCGCCTGCTCCATAAGGCTCGCCACAGTAATGTGTTATGCCAATGCTTTACCCACTCCAGTATGAGCTGAGGGACCGCTACGTGAAGTTGTTAACTCGTACGTACAAGTACACCTAGAGCCAATTGTCCAGTTAGGTACGAGGGTGAGGCTAAAGTTTGTGAAATAGGGCTATAGAGGGAGGCCAAGACATTTTTTGCGCCAGCTGTGTCATTATGAATATAAACACGAAGTTTCATAAAAATCAGAACATAATTCACTTAGGCACAGTTCTAGTGATAAAAAAACAACAAGCTCAAATAATATTTTATTAGAACGTATACATACTTCAATGAGCAGATATAATAATTTCGTTGGATTTTTAATAGAATATATAGAGAAAAAATTAAAATATTGTGTTTGAGAAAATAATAATAATAATATTTACACAACTTCTCATACATTGACTCCGAGCTGAGTCGCTTAAAGCACTTGTGTTACGGAAATTAGACAATACGTACATATATTTAACACCAACAACAGAACAAACAGAATTATCATCATAAAAATGTTTGTCCCGGGTGGGGAAAGAACCTACAACCCTTGGCGTACAAGTTAGAATCACAACCGTCTGCATCATTAGACGATAAAACAGATTTAATGGCCAGTTGATCTCAAATACAGGCAGTTCTCTGTTTTATTTAGTACTACAATGTATTTTTGCACGATTCACGATGCTGCAATGTAGGTGTCGCTGAAACGTGGCTTATCCACTATCAGCCTTATGAGGTAACTTAGTAACTTAATTAATGAAGATATATACATAAAAGCAACATAGTTACCTACATACTCGGCTAATTAGCCAGTTGAAACTGTAATGTGCAGACACAAGGCTCTCGAACTGAGAAGTATATTTCGTTGCGTTCTTTCTAAAACACTTGCTGGATCTTTAAATCACGTTGGAGGCATATATTCAGCATAACTTGATGACTATCGATAAGTGAGTGCTTTTTGATGACACTTGAGTTATCGTCTATAGTTAAAGTTTATTATCATAGGAATCATAATACTGAAGGCTTTCTTAGACACAAAAATTTGCTTCCAAAATTTTTGAAGTTCAATGACAAAGTATTTCAAGATTTCTCTTGCGATAAACATACAACATCACAGCAGTATAACTGTAAAACGTGCACTGCTGGATAAAGGCCTCCCAAAAAAGAGGGAGATTACCGCGCTGGGCAAGCGTGGTGGATTTATACGCTGGTATCAATCTGTAAAAAAAATACATTCCATCAAATAGTGGGTGAAATTTGGTTTAAAATATCAACAATAATTACCATAAGTCATTTGGATATTTACTTTATAATCAATTAATGAATACATAGCCGGGTCGGCTTTTCTTTATAGACGATTAAATCCCTGGTCGGTTCCAGTTGATCGTAAATTTGTAATTGAGCGTAATGGACGTAACTAAATGTGTAAAACATCCCTAATATAATTCAATTTTGGATAAAAACTATAAATAAAATAAATTTCCACAAGTTCTCCTACATTGACCTGATTCCGTTATAAGTCGTTTAAAGCACTTGTGTTACGAACAGCAGACAACAGAGGAATTACAAATATACTACTTAAATACATATATTTAACAGACACACCCAGACAGACACAGAACAAATATAATTATAAATATTTGTCCTGGGTGGGAATCGAACCACAACCTTTGGCGCACAATACCATCTGTGCCATAGGGCTACGAACTAAGAACCACTACTACCAAATAAGAACTACGAACTACTTTCGTAATGTCTACACATTATATTATATATATACTTGAAATATTAAACATACTTTTTTGTTATTATAAATACTAAAATATATTTGTTTTTAATTGAGAATATTCCGTAATAATAACATGTAGAGATAAAAAGGTTGTTTTCTTGCAACTCTGGCAAGACCTCAAACTTCGTATCTCAGGCACATGATAACGAGTTGACCACGAGCCAAGATGTCGCTTACTGCTTGTCGCGTCGTTTGAGAATCTGATGTTAAATGTTGACTAATGTACAAGCATACCATGCATATTAAAAAAAATGTATATTTACAAATATGCAATTGTTATGTCATCATCATCGTCGACATCATCATATCAGCCATAAGACTGCTGGACCTTTGTCCACTGCTGGACATAGGCCTCCCCAATTAATCTCCTATAGGACCGGTTGCATGCGGCCTGTGTCCAGCGCGATCCTGCGGTTTTAGTCAGATCGTCGATCCATTGTTATGTAAGCATAATTATTTATATTAAAATATAAAAGAACAATCCGTTTAGACGGTAAGAAATTACATTCGATTTGGTAAAAAATAAATAACCCATGTGACTAAATTCTTCCACTATATTAATTCTCCATTTCTGCTATTTATATTCAAAGCGGGTTATCTTTACGAAAAATTCAAATACTATTGATTAATTAAAATTACTTTTTATTCTAGTATTAATGTTGAAGGAGCTACAAAAGCAAAATTAACTAACACAGCCAGAGAACTATAACTTTGAAAACAAAGCATATACCAACGCGCACGTAAGTATGTACTATGCAAGATGCATCCGCACGTTGCTTTTAAATTAAATGGCGGATAGAACACGAGCCTTCTAGCGTATTTGTGCGAATGTGGCTTCATTACATACATAGTGAATAATGGAAATTGTTGTGTGGAGAATCTTTGTCTTGTTTACAGCGAATCGACGTTTCGCGGAGATAAACTTAATTGAATTATTCTTAATTAGTTTAAATTTCATTTTATAATGAATGGTTGTGAAGATTTTAGAGTTAACAGTGTTGTTTTCTCTAGAATATAAAACACTTTTTCGCTAGAAATACGAGTATTTCAGGTCAGACAACATTTATTCCGTACTAATATATATACTAGCAGCGCTCCGCGCTTTTACCAGCATTAAGAATCAGTGTAGCTCAAATGGTCTACAGGGCGGGGATAGGCGGCAGCATTCTCACCTCGGAAGCTGCGCTCTGCGATTGCCAACGCGCTTGCCCAGCGTGACAATTATGGACAAAAGTCCCCCTTTCTTGGGAAGATCCCCCTTTCTATTTTGTGTGTTGACTTAAATGAAAAACCCTTATACTTAATTTAGGCTTCACATTAACTTTTTTAGTAAGTTCTTATTGTATATATATATTTATAGCATTGTTTATCTGTCTATCTTTATTATGCTCTACGTTTTAATGTCCCAGCCCGTGAATCAATTTTTATGAAACTTGAACCTGAACCCCAATAAAGAAAATATGACACGCGATATCTTGTATAAAAGGAAGCCCACATAATCGAAGTTGAGAGGAAGTCTAGTATCGACATAATAAAACTTGGATCAGAGATATTTTTTGCTTATTTTATCAGTACACGATTAAATCAAAACCTGTGCAAATCATTCTAAACTAAAGACAAATGTAAACAAAAAAGTCTATTTTACTTCCCCTTTACTCACATTCCTGATATTTATTTCTTGTTCTTCATGAGTTCTTGTTTGATTATAAAGGTATGTCCGTTTTAAATATATGCATAATAAGAGGTGGGGTTCCGGCAGAGTAAATAGTCTCTCTCCATGTAAGAGGCGACTAAGATATCAGAACCAACATATGGCAGTATATTTATCCACAACAGTGTAGCTCAATTGCACGGGGATAGGCGGCAGCATCTCTGTTGCGAAAGCTACGCTTTGTCTAGCGCGGCCATGATTGACAAAATTTCTCCTTTCTTGGGACGCTTATATCCAGCAGTGGACTTCCAAATACTGATATCATGATGATGATAATAATCGCTCTGATGCTGAAGTAAAAAAAATGACTGTAAAAATTTGTTGCTGAATTTGAAAATTCCTCGACGCGCTCGCTTTTATACAAATCCCGTACAAAATACGTCTAAGCCACGATGACATCAAGAATATTGACGCGTTCGTCATTTTAAAAAACCTACTATCAACAAAGCACGTCCTTTTTTGATTTTTAGGATTGTATGTTTTAATTTGTATGTTAACGAATTTATTTTTTATATATTTATATTCTCATATAGGTGATGTGTATATGCCTTTATGAGATTAATTAATTTAAAATTACAAACTCAAATAATATAATATTTGAATTATGTTTTTATATTCCATACTTAACAAAGCTAATGTGACTCATAAAACTTTTCCCCGTAAGCTTAATACCCCCTCTTAAAAGGCCGCATGATGAAAATACCTCCAAAGCCAATTCTAAGCTGATGAAATTGCCCTAAAACGTCTACTTCAGCCGATCGTCACATTACCATTATGTACGAAAGTACTCCAGAATAGTGGCCCATTAGCAGAGTGTCTCCCAAAGGATCCTCTCGTGTCTCTGATATTAGTAGACGTATTAACTAACCGGCTTCGTAGTGGTAGGTGGTGTTTTCTCTCCATTCCTTGTATGATGTGCCAGCCCTGTGGGTATACATAACTGAAGTTCAACTTAGTACGCTATTTTGTTAAAATGCAAGTTGGGCAGTTAAAGTTTTAATTTGGGCAGGTGGTCGTTCGAGCTTGTATATGGCTGAAAATACACCTTTTTATTATTTTTACATTACTTATAAATACATTGCATTGCAATCTTGTATCTGAATGGTAAAATTTAGTAGATAATAGAAAAAAATTAAAAAAAAAAATTATTAAACTTAATTAGGCAACATAACTTAGCATCTTTCTTAAATATGGTAGAACACACTTAGGCAACCTGAAGAAAACTACTGTTGGAACTAAATAGGGTAACGTTCAACTATATTGAAACAAAAAAACCCAAAAATCTAATATCTAAAATGCTCGTGCCTTATGTCAGTTATCATACTCATCCAAAATGGCTTGAACGATTCTTATGAAGTTTAATATGCATATTTTGTAGGTCTGAGAATTCGGTACTATGTATTTTTCATACTCCTAAGTATGAAATAATGGTTTTACAACCCTAACATTTTTTTAAATCTTTTGGTCAATTCTTATATCATGTAACCCTAAATTTACACTACCCCTTTTTTCATAGCCATTTTAGTATTTTTATATAATTTAATAGGCAAAACAACGTTTGCTGTGACAGCTAATAATATACATTTTCTTTAAATGAAGCTATACTATACAATTTCTTCTTATTTTTAACACCAATGAATGAGCAAACTACACAATTAGAAGCTATTCAAGAGAACATAATACGTTCAAGTAGATTTCAAAACATTGTAAACGTCACTGAAGCAAAAAAAGTAAGTGAATACCGAAATGGAATTAAATATCAATAAAGTCGAAGGAAATCTTTCGGCCGAGTGAATGTCCAATCACTTTCGGTACAATGAGCGACAGACTTGGAATTTATAACATCGCCCCATCGACTCCGCTGGAGCGCAGTCCAGTGAACACGGATGTAGAAAAACCGGAAAATTTAACTCCTCTGTTAAATTTCTTGTATAAATCATCCGCAATTATATATTGCCGTAGGGTACTAGCAGAGTAAAATAAAACGTCCCCCTGTAACAGGTGTTGTAAGAGGTGACTAAGGTATCGAAACCGACAGATGGTGGTATATCCACGCGTAACAATGTAGCTTCAATGAAACAGGAAGCGGATGGGAGCTGCATTCCCGTCGCAAAATTACGCTCTTCTATTATCGATACAGATTTACTCTATGATCTCTATATCATAGAGTAAATTTAAGAGAAAGCGCATTCTAGAGTCGTATAGCTACTATTCGTAGTCACAGTATAAGAATAAGAGATGACACAAGTCATGACGGGGAGTAAGAAGTGAAAGAGCATTAGAAGAGTGGAGTTTATGATTATGGAATGAGAACATTATTTGAAATATAGTTTAGTTTTAACTAGATGTGCAAGGATCGAAAATAATTGAAAATAGGGTAGTTAAAACACAAATATCCTGGCGTTGTCCAATAGTCCAAACCATTGAGAGGAGAACAAAAATAAGAAATATGATCTTATATCCGTCTATTTACGCCAATGTCTAGCAGTGGAAGTTTTACGGTTGTTGATGATTATCTATTATATAGAAAATATATTTATAGCGCGGTTACATAAAAGAAGAATAATACAAAACTTATATATAAAAAAGCAAACAGAACTAATCAAAATATAACCTCCAGACATACCTAAGTATTCGCAGCTTTATTACCATTTGGGGCTATAGCTATTATTATTATTAAATACAATATTAGATTTCATATCAATATATAGAAACATAAATCAAGGCCTTTAAAAGTTGGGAGTATTAAGATCCTAAGCATTCTATTGCACAGGAGCTTTTTGGATTAATATAGCTGTGGAGTACCGGCAAGAGCAAGAGGCATTTAAGGTACCGAAGCCTACAAATGGCGGCATATCAATCTGAAACAGCGCAGCTTATATACTACAGGAAAATGATGGGTAGCATCATACTGATCGCGAAGTTGATGCGATTACCACCATGCATATCCGGTGCTGCAATTATGGACCAAAATCCCTCTATTTTGGGAAGGCCTATGTCTATCAGTGGACTTTGGTTGGACTATGGCTGAGATCATCACAGCCATAGACACGCCAACAGCACGTAACTACCCTTTGCATTCTAAATAGTAAACTTAAAAACACTATTGCAGTAAATATTTACAATGATACTTTATAATGATCTTTTCAATTTATTCTTTCTTTCTTCTTTTCTTTCTTTTGAATCCATTGTTTTGGTCTAATTGAATCAACTGATGTATGAACGCAGCATATGACATGTAATAAATTCTTGTGTATAAATAAACAATCCACTTTTTACTGTAAATTAATTACCGGATTAGTCAAGGTCATTGTTCTATTAACAATTCTGAATTTATATTAGCTAAATCTCGATTAAACTATTTACAAATCAATCCTTATATCCCCATTTAACGAAGAAGTTCATAGTTAATAATAATGATGGTTTGTTGTCAAAAACTTTTTAATAACAAAAAAGCTTAAAGCAAAAATATTTTAAATATCAATTAAATGAAAGAAGTTAAGTAGTGAAAAGAAAGAGATGGATTCGAGATATGAAAAGTGACGTCAGCTCTATAGGGAACTGTGACATCATTAACAAACACCCCTACATTTTAATGGTTGTGGAAGTTTCAGTTATTTCACGGCCACCGTTTACAATGTTAATTAACCTTAAACCAATTTTCTTAAATGTTTGAACATTAAAACAAAAAACAAATGAATTGAGACATTGAAACAGTAAGCAAAAAATACAATAACAACCACCGTGAAGTAAAATTATAAATATAAATATTCAATCATGTCTTGTTAACAGAACACATTCACCTGAGTCATAATTAGAAGCCAAGCTGCAGTAGATAGTATTTATTTCATTATTTAAAAGAATTCTTATTTATCTGTAACTTGGTTGTATCGTTAGCTGTTAAAGTAATACCGCTAAATAGGCTACTTACTACTTATATGCTCAAATAATTCTGATTGACGTGTCTGAGAACGTTTTACCTCTAACAATATTCAATTTGGTACGATTTATTCAAACAATATTTATGATATTATGCAAATCCTTCTACTTCTAAAGAAACAACTACGAAGAGATTCCATTGTAATTCTCTAATGGATCACTTGGCTGGTTTCTATCTCAGTCCACAGACACATATATACAGTTTTCTTAAATATTATAGTCTACAATTCTGCATCAATAAATCCTAAATTCAATTAAACGATAAACAAACAGAAATCTTTCAATTATTTCTGGACTTTGTTACACTTAATAAACCGTATCACGCTACTGTTTTTTTTTTCACTTTGAACTAGTAACGTAAAAGGCAATTTTCAGTGTATTAAATATTCAGTCTTTTACTGCCCCTACGATAAAGATAATTACAACAACTTAAAAGGAAATTGAACATGTCCGAAGAAGATTTGTCATCAACAGCAATTTAGGTGATAGAAAATTTATAAATGTCATATCTAGACTTGTCGGTGTCCGCGAGAGTCCCATGGCGTGGTCGCCATCTCAATTATTCACTAGAAAATTAGAAGTAATTGGCGGCGCTAGCCTTAAAGCAATCTAGATAAAAGCTACTCTCGGGTGGATATTGCTGGGCTTAGACTACGGTTTTTTGTGTAAGTTTACTTTGATATTATATGATTTAGACTGAAAACCGCTTTCATCCTATGGGATTTCTGCGAAATCACCTTTTCGAATTTGCTTTGATTAAATCAAGATGGCTACCGCTGCTGTAAGTTGTATATGCGTATGTATTTTAAATGAATTAAAGAAGAGGAAAAAAATTTTGTATTTATTCTTCTCATTTTATGTATCTACAAACATACCCTAGCCAAAAATAAACAAGCTTGTATGAAATCACTATTCCGAGTAAAGGAAGCAAGATCCATAGCTTCTGCTTACCCAGGTGGGAACATTTAAAATCAGTCAATTAAGATATTATTTGTTCTCTATAATTCACTGCAAGTAATGTAGCCTAAAACGATTTTGTAGAATTTAACATTAGACAGACAAATATTCCAATTTATTTTAGATACCACTCAGCCGGCTCAAGTGGTTAGACTATAAATTAAATAAGATATTAGCTGAATTTGATATCAACGTGAAGATAGTTATATTTAAAATATGATGTTGCGTGTGAAATATTGAAACACTCCCCAGCGACTATTTCTCTTGAAATATATATGCAGACGTCTGAGGTAAAAAATAACAGTATTTGAGTACTTTCAGATACAACTTTAGACTTATAAAAACAGACTGTTAGTTGAGCAAATGGAATGGTAATGAAAACACGCACGCATACTTTCTTGTATTGGAAGGTACTTATTTAAATAATTTATATCTAATAGCAAATACTCGTCTACATCCAATATTGATGGATTTAAGAATTTTTTGGTTACTTTCCAATAGTGGATAACATTTGTGAATAAGAGAACATTTTTATTTTAAATAAGAATTTTTTATATTTGACCAGGTCGACCAACAAAAACAAAGTCCACGTGATAGTAAACGAGTGACACTTACTGTCGCTTAAGCAGTCTATAGAAGCTCGGAATATCACAAGGATATTTTTAACGCGTGATAAGTAGCTAAAAGCTCTGTTATAAATATTAGACAACATGATTATTGCAAATACTGATGTATATATATGATGTGCATATAAAATTAATGTTACTCACATAAATATTTGTTTGTCTTGGCGTATGAGTTAGGGACACTAGTGATTGCGCCATCGGGCCATTAATCTATTGAGAAAAGTTCTAAATCAGTTCCGTAGTGAGGTTTTGCGAAGCGAAAGCTGTATCGATTCCTACAAGAAGGGAGTATAAAGAGTTTTTAAAAAGCCAACTCGCATGCCATAAGTCCATATCCAAAATCTAGCCCATCTATATTTATAATTAGGCTTACCAACAAACATAACGTGTGCTACTGCCGTAATTTATTTTTATAATAATAATAATAACTTTATTCAACAACAAAAAGGAAACTTAAACTAATATACACTTTGATACTTAAGTACCTAAACTAGGTCTAGCCTGTTCTTATAGGCACCTAACGACGACGCTTAAACGTCTGGGCCGACATTTTTTAAACGTAAACAATTTTTTCGTTTAATTTTATATAGCCAGGAAAAGGTTCTTATTAAACATAAAGTTTTAAATTGAAGAATCGAGCACTAGAAAAATCCAACCACTACATCAGGTTTGACAAACCCCAGTTACTCGCGAAGGAACACCGTTTAATTCCACGGATGCTTCGCTAGTCTATTGAAATTAAAATCATCCCAATTTCAGGACGAAATAGTTAGAAAATACCAACATTTTAGTCGTATCCTCTCATACATCAAGGATCAAGCCAGGCCAGCACTGCCAGATTAAAAGATAATATCAGCACCTAATGTGTGGATGTACAAAATTAAAAATTTAAATAAATAATAATGTGTGTAGGTTGTAACTGTAACTTCCAAATCCTGACACAACATTTTTTATCTTTTTATTATTTTGTGAAAGGTTGCCGCAAGGTAACGGAAACGTCAAACGAACGATGTAATAAGTTAAATAAACCACGTTTTAAGGCCGTTAAAAAAATTGTTTTATTATTTTGACGGGTCCAATGGTGCAGATAGTAGTGATCCTATCTTATGCACCAAGGATCGTGGGTTCGATCCCCACCCAGGGCAAATATTTATATAATGATATTTGTGTTAGTATTGCATCTGGGTGTTAAAAATATGTATTTAAGTATCGTATATGTATTTGTGATTCCTCTGCTGTCTGATGTCTGTTACGCAAGTGCTTTAAGCGACTTACCAATTAGTCAGGTCAATGTATGAGATGTTGCGTAAATATATTATAAAATTTAATTAAATGGTGATGGTAATTGAACCTCTTTTAATGTAACCTTCTGCAATTCAATTTACTTGTTGCAAATTATTTGTGTGCAATATTTTTTTAATTGTGATTATTCCAATTCAATATTCATAGCTAAGCTGGGACTAGCATTTGTCTCCTAGTTATTGATACATTATTTTTATTGTATCTATCTTCATACGTGTTTTGTGATAGGCACAACAATATTGTGGTCACTCGTTTAGTATGATTTTAGAATAAATTAAATAAAGGTTGATAAAGTTCAATCCTATAAAATCATGCAAGATAAAGAAAGTTGGGGCTGAATCTAAATTCCATTAGGCAGATTGGAAAGAAATATAAACGAAGCTACAAAAACAGGTTCGACTGCTCAGACTATAAATACGAGTTCTTCCTAAAGGAATCTTGTTTCAAACACGATTCTTATAAACAGTGTTCTTTGATTTGCATTGTTTTATATTTCATCGTTTCTATTCAAGTAACGAACAAAACAAATAAATATATAAAAAACTTGGAGAGGGACTGGATGCTTTTGAAAGAAAAGAGTAGATAGAATATAATATTTCCGATTCTCAAAGTTTTGGGTGCAAGTATTATCGTTGAATCCAGATTTAGATATAAGATAAGATATACTGAAATCACTTTGTTTATTTATTATTATTTGTACCATTTTAATACTAAATAAAAATATTGGATATTCAACTAAAACCATACTTTTAAATTTAAATTTTAAGATTGATATGTTATTCTGGCCATAAATTTTTTTACACATAATTGCACTAATTTTAAGTGATAAGCCAGAACATAGCTGAAAATATAACACTATGGATGGGCAGCAGCTTCCCCGTCGCGAAAGCTCCGATCTGCGATTACTAACACGCTAGCCAGGCGCGGCAATTATGGGTAACATACCCCTTTTATTGGGAGGGCCTATATCCAATTGTGGACTTTTAATGATTGGTATGATGATGATCTGTTAATTTGACGGATCAATTAATGATAAATTATTTTCCTTCTCCTACTCCGATCTTTGAAATTTTATTTCTCATATAAGTAATAATTGAAACAATAATCAAATAGTTTTGTTAAAGATGTGTATCGCTTAATAAGGTTTCACTTACGTGATGAACTCGGTGATGCAGATGCCAGTTGTCTTATATTGATCCCCACCTAGAGTAAATACTTATATGATGATATTTGGGTTTTTTCTGTATCTGGGTGTTGAATATATGTATTTAAATATTTATAATTATAATTCATTTGTTGTCTAACGTTCGTAACGCAATCGCTTTAAATGTTTATGTGAATTTATAAAATGTCAAATTAATTTACACCGTAAAGACATCTTACAAAGGCCCTCACTCTTAGCTATATACCGGCAAATAGCCACTACTATTGAAAATCTATCCCATGAAATTACTAGGTAAATGTGACATAGTATCTTCAGTTTGGAGGGTTTATAGGCAGTCTAATTTCCCGTCAAGCATATGCTTGTTTGCTGTTTTCAAAATATAAAAAATAATCTTTTTTATCTTTAAAATATCAATATCACCATTAAGTAATAAACTACAATATCCTAGTGGATTTATTGTGCTGACAGAATCAACACATTTATCCGATTACTTTTCAAGATCGACACGTCACCGTCAGGGTGTTTTATAGTAGAAACAAATAGGCTATTGCCATTTCAAACCTTTTTTTATTCAACAACATATCCATCCCCATCTGCGTCCGACAAATTACCCATTCTATCTGTCATCCCGGAATACACCTATTACATTTCTCCTCGCACCTTCTGTTTTCTCCAAATATTCCCTGGATCAAATCGCGTGATTGATGTTCACTTGATGTGTCACCGGCTAATGTCGGGTAGAAAGATTGATATGTTCCTTTGGGACTAGAACACGTATTCCGTATATTTATCCTATTTGAATGCGGACACGGGAATACATCGGGTCTGATGAAAGGAATTTTTCTTTGCGGTTTTATTTTGCTACATCCTTTTTGTGGCCTCAAGGCTTCGCTAAGATTGTTTGTTTAGATTTTGATCCTAACCTTTTATATCATTAGTACTAGTATGTTTAATCACACATTTAAATATAATAAACTTTAAGCCTGATGTTTTACATTGTATATAAAGTCTGACTATATTTTCAGACACACGATCAGTATTAGCCAGTAAGGATAACTGTTAAGTTTGATAAATAAATAAATAAAATAAAAATACACGGGTAATTAGTGTGACTTTTGAAAATTTATTACGTAGTTGCACATAGCCATATAGCTAGGGAAGACCCAACGATGTATTTTTGGAAAAACATCTTTTTTTTAAAATTTATTTTAATAACCCTAGACTCCATCAGCTCAAACCATTTAAAAGAAACTAACCAAATATCAATTTTTATAACCGATCTAGTTGTTTGTGATTTTATTTATTACAAATGTATAAAGATACTTATTTTGTTTCCATATTTCTATTTTTGGTAGAGACTATCTAATGGTTTTTACCATAATTATTAAAATCGTAAATTTTATACGATTTAAATCATAACAAATAAATTAAAATCGATTAAATCATTATTTTTCATAATATCAAGATGAATTGAAATTTTCAAATCCAAAAACAACAAAATAATATATAAAGAGAAGCTGACTAACTGACTGACCGACTGACTGGCTGACTGACTCACATATCAATGCAGAGCCGAAATATTTTTTAAATTCATTTCCTAAAGGGGTAAAAACGGGGTAAAAAGTTAGTGTGAAACTTTGACGTTTTTGAAGTTATTTAAATTAAGTAAGTTATTTTAATTAAAGTTATTTTAAAAATTCAATTTTGAATTTTAAAATATTTTTTCAAAGATCATCCTTCAAAGATGTAAATGGAGGGGTGCATCGATTGAAGGAGGTATAAAAGTTCTTAGACTTTCAAAGTTATCTCAATAAAATATAATATTTCATTTTTAAATTCCTAATTATGATTGTTGCTGACATCTTTTCGTTTGAATTGAATCTACTAAGGGTTCAGTTACGTCCCAAAAATAGCAAAGGCAACTGTTATTGTTTATTATATATAAGGTAATCGGAACTACGCATGCGAAACTGCAGGGTGCTGCTAGTATAACATAAGGTTTTATACTCAAAGATGAAATACTAATAAAGCTTTTAATTTTCCACTCCAAAAAAGCACTGCTTTTTCGACAAATTACCAATTACAACCTGCGCTTCGTGGTTTCACCCGCGTAGTTCTCTTTTGCTTAAGAATATGAAAATAAAATGAATTGCCGCCGTGAGGTACCGGCAGAGTAGAATAGTACCTTCACCAGTATCAGGTGTCGCAAGAGGCGACTAAGGTACCAGAACGTACAGTTGGCGGTATATCCATCCAAAACATTGCTGCTTAAATGCACCTGGCGGGGAAATGCAGCAGCATCCCCTTCGCAAAATCTGCGTTAAACAATTGCCAACTCAGTGTGGCAATTATGGGCAACATTCTTCCTTTCTTGGGAAAACCTATGTCCAGCTGTGGACTTTCAATGATGGTGAATATAACTTGCTGATAATATAACTTTCTAATTAAGACTTTATTTTTGAAATGGTTTCAGTAGATTTTTAGTCTAATTCATTTCCAAAAAAGTAAGCTATACTCATTCTTTTAACTTTCCAAGAAAAACTCTGCCAAAATCGGCCAAACCGATCTAAATATGCAAACACTGATATCAACACAAAAAATAATGTTTTTCTTGTTACAAATTAAGTAAATTGAAAATATTCATTTATTGATATCTATTGTTTCTACGCAATAGGTATTAATTTAATATTTAACCTTTTGGTACTGCATAATAAAAACTATAACTTCAACTTAATGACTGGCAATGGCGCAGTTGGTAATAATCCTATCTTGTGCACCGAAGGTCGTGAGCTCGATCCCCACCCAGATCAAGTAATTGTATTTTGATGTTGCAAATGTTTTAAGCAATCGATCTCGGAGTCACTTGATATATAGGAGGTGGTATGAATTATAAATTTAATAAGTATCACTAAAATCAGTAGGAAGTAGAATGCAGTCTCTAACTGAAATTGTATTTGGAATAACTATAAATGCTCCGATCGATTTTAAAACCTTACTCACTGCCCTACTGACCTGGTATTAACAACGTATACTGATATCCCAAGAATATAAAATATGTAGGTATTAATGACACTTATTAATATTCATTAGTGATGAAACAGTTTGCTGTGTCAAAGAATTTTAGTCTTAAGGTCTATTTTGTATTCGATTTATAAAAAATTAAAAAGTAGTTCAATAATGTTGTCAATAAAATTCAAATAGCTTTAGCATAACCTGGAATTTGTTTCAATGGAGATGTGTTAAAATATAAAAGGTATTTTTATTAAAAAAACATCTGGAGCCGTTGAACGAACCGCAGATTTAACCCGCATAAATATATGCGGATACTTAATCAAAACTGAGCTTTAGACTTTAATCTGTTAATGTAATATAAATATAAGTATGTGAATAAATTTTATACACAATACAAGACCTAGTTTTTCCTCTTTAGTTCAATTAAGAAGAAAAATAAGGACAAAAAATCTCAAACACATATAATAGCATGAATTACATGCCCTCAGTGGTAGTCATCAATGCTTGCCCTACCTGCATGCCAACAATGCTCCTTTACCGATTGATCGTGTTTAAAAACTCTAGAGCAGTTCTATTTTAATCGTGGGGTACCAACAAATAGTCGTGTGATACTGCCAGTAGTACCTCCCTCTGTATCAGGTATCATAAGAGGCGACTAAGTTATGAAAACCGACAGATGAAAGTATATCCATACGAAATAGCTACTAACGCCCCTATATTGGGAGGCATATGTCCAAGCGGACTTTCTACGGCTGATATGATGAGGAGACCAATCGCTGATGATGATATTCTAACTTTTTTATCTTCATAATAAACTAGCTAACTCAACAGCCGTTATTCTGTCTTAACTATATTTAAATGTTATCACGAAAATAATTTGCGACTATAAATTGAGATATATTATCAAATATCCTATACTATAAGCTATCATATCTCCCACGTTGGTATAATTTTGGTTTCAGTTACATTACGGCAACCGTATTCAAGTGGCAGAGATTTTTATTAAAAATATTCAACTAGGTGGTGTAACAAACCGTGGGTTACCGGCGTAGTAAGGAGCGATTGAAGTACTGAAACCGACAGATGGCAGTATATCTATCCGAAACACCGTAGCTTAAACAGCACAAGGTGGAGATGTGCAGCACAACCCTTGTCGCTGCAATCTCTAATTGCCTGCCTTACGTAGCAACAATGGAAAAAAACCTAGCCTATCTTGGAAAGACTTATGTCCAGAAGTGGACATTTTCTTGCTGATGTATATATATTGATCTCAACTCATATAATTACTATGGAAATGAACCACACCGGACTCTAGGGTAACTAAAAAGTTTTAGTGGATACGTTCCCAAATCAAACCTAAACTAATAGTATGGGTAGGCTTTAGAGCCACCAAGCCGTCAAATCAAGTCGGTCTCCCCCAATCACTTTGTAATTAAACCAAGCCAACGCAATACGCTACCGATAAATAAAGCCTTTGAATTGTATCAGGCAGCATTTAGTCAACCAGTGAAACTGATTAGTGAACAAGCCGACTGCCGAGAATGTTGAATGTATCATAGTGTTTAATATGTAATGTTGACTGCTAATAAATGTCTAAATTTATTAGCTTGCAGCGACCCGTAGTTTTAACACGCATGGTTCTCGTTCCTGTGCGTACATTTTATATTAAAAGTTACTCCAGTTGGTAATGTAACTCAGTTATAGGTCTAAACTAGTGAAATTTTGTCTAGCTTACCTCTTAACAATGTTAAAAGTTGTTATTTCAATTTCAACATTTTATTTGTAATGAAGAGAAAATAAGAAGTAGAAAAATATTGCTATCTGCAGCTTAAATACAACACGATGTTAAGCAGATTTGCGAACAAAACTCGGCCGGCGTTAGAGGTCTAACAAAACTCATCGCTATATTTAAGACAAATCTTTATAAATTATTTGGTTCTGTAAAGTGTCATTAAAATCCATTTAATAGTCTTTGCGTTCAAGAGTAACAAACATACATCAATTACATTTGTACAAACTCTCCCTTTGAAAATAATAGTAGGATTTTAATCGAAAACTTTAGAAGTTTCAATTTCAAAACGATGGTTTCAGAGATATCTGGATGCATTTGTAACCTGAAGAACAGTTATATCGAACGCAAAAGCATTTTTTTTTTCTAAATATATGACGATAATGTGCGCCATGCCAGTTCGTCCGCGTGCACTTCACTTTATACTGGCATCTTGAGGGAATTTCCCGAAGGACTTGCCTGAGATTAAAAGTGGTATGTACTTCTGAAGGTTCAACTCAGTTCTTCTGATGCGCTGTAAAATCATAACGGATGGACGGATAGACAGTGTTACTTTCACATTTGTAATATTAAAATGGAAACGAAAGGTATTGTTTATTTCAAATCAAACACTATTTTTTAAAAAGATATGATACAAAACACAATACTATTAATCGGCAGTGTAAAATAGTACCTTCCTATGTACCAGGTATCGTCAGAAGTGACAAGTGTACCAGAACCGACAGATAACGATATATCCTTCCGTGACAGTGTAGCTCAAATACCCAGCATTCCCGTGTCGTGAAAGCTGCGCTCTGCGATTGCAAACACGCTTGCCTATTGCGGCAATTATAGGCAAAATTCAATCTTTGGGAAAACCTATGTCCAGCAGTGGACGTTCAATGGCTGGTATGATGATGATGATTCTTGAGAAGGCCTTAGTCTAGCAGTAGACTTTTAAATAATGATTCAATGATGATCATGCTTTTGAACAAAAAAATGTTTGCGGAAAAAATATAAAACTAGCAGGGTCCCGCGGTTTTACACGCGTAGTTCACGTTACCATCAAAATTTAGGGATAAATATCGTTACTTACGCGTAATAAAAATCGTTCCATTACATTTAAAGTATCTATTATCATCATTACCATTACCATTACAATTATCATATCAGCCATAAGAGGTCCTCTGCTGGACATGGGCCTACCCAAAAAGTAATTTCTAATAGGACCGGTAAGAATAGTTAAATTATTTTTTTAATAAAACTCGGCAAATATATAACTTTCTAATGGCGAAAGAATTATTTAAATTGGTCCAGAAGATTTTGAGTTATATCGTACCAAACGAACAAAAATTAAAATCGAAATAATGTAGATAACGTTTTCTCTTCTGCTGACATATACCTCATTACAATCTTTCAAAATATTTGTTATTCAATTAGGCATAATCATAGGTACTTTTAAATGGCTTATGCTACCGAGTTTACCTCTACCGACTTTATCGGCAAAGGAGATGGGTCTTACAACTAAGTTTTTGCAAGTTCATAACGGGATGTATCAGAAAAGTGCCAGAAAAAAAAACTGATTTGATAAAGGCTTCGGCTTCACCTTTGTCAGGTTGACAAAATCTTCATCAGCGACGTTTTTTTTAAAAACTAAAACTAATCAGCTTAGGCGTTATAATGCTAAAACTCACACGGTGACTCTACATAGTTATCATCAGAAAAATTAAAAAAAAATTGAAAAAATAACATACCTATTATTATTGATTTTAAGAACAATCAAACTGCACGGACCAGCCTCCACAGGTAGCACGCGTTCACGAGTATGACGCATATGCCAACCATCATTCCACTTTACCATACTCGAGGAAACGAGATGACCCACTATACGAAGCCACTCCTGCGGAGACATTTATTTTAAATGGTAATAAGGTCATCTCAGTAGGCTAAATAATAAATATTATGCACATAACGTACTTTATATTAATTGTCGATGAGTTATAAATTAGATTGAAAATAATTTAATAAATCGTGTCATCGAAATTAATTATTGCTAGCACAAATATTTACATGACTAATCCTGTGACAAATCTTTAGGGCCAAAGCAATTAGTTCATAAGAAGGAAGGGCTAAGCCGATGCGTGCTCGAACCTCCAGATAATGCCCTTTGACAAATAGTTCGGTAGTAGTAACTGGGCAAGCTATCTTAGGATCTCTCATATTAATGATGCTCGCTCTGAGGATCTTGAAGTCGTCGTTTGTCTTGTTGTCCGTTGTTATGTATACTACTGTTATGGTTAATTTGAGTTAATGTTTTAGTTTTATTAGATTAGTAAATGCTTTAATATATATGAATATACCGCCATCTATCGGTTCTGGTACCTTAATCGCCTCTTATGATACCTGGTACAGGGAGAGGAACAATTCTACTCTGTCGATACTACAAAAAAAGATTTAACGCTTCACACAATTTGATCATAAAATCTTTACTTTGTTACATATAAAAATATTACTTACTTTAACTAAGAAGCAGATCGATTGATTTGCCTCACTGTCCATGATAAACTCATTTTCTGTCTTAAATATGTGCGCAAGCAACAATGGGGGCTCATAATTTGCATCAGTCGTATTGAATGTTGACTAATAATCAAGTGTTGCCGTTAGGTATACGTAACGTACGTACGTACGTAACGGGTAGGGCAGAGTAAAATACCCCACTCCGTACCATTTGTCGTAAAAGGCGACGGAGGTACCGCACCCTACAGATAATTGTCAATTTACTAGAATTAGGTGTAGCTCAAATGAAACAGAGAGCCAATGCCCAAATGCCCACCCCGCATTCTTTTTGTGAAGATACATTCTGCGATTGCCATTTCAATTCAACTTTATTGCATTTCTATCAAAGTGGTCATTGTAAATCTCATGATATTCGGCTCATTGGCATCATCATCGTGGTAAGATGAAAACTCTGATTACAACAACAGCAAACATTTACATCACACAAGCGAATCTCACACTTTCAAAGTTATACGTAACATCTAAATACCAGCTCAAAACCAACGCAAAAAGGTGTGTATACACGGCCGGAATGGCCACCGGAGCCGGCCCGCTTCCGGATCGGATGCAACGTGATCACGGTCGCGGAAATGGAATTTTAAATCTGCCGTACGTATGTGGTGACTGCGCTTAGTGTAACACTTAGAACGTAACGAGGGTTTTTCTTTTAACAGCTCGGATGCGCGAAAGACTAAATGAGGGTTTTTGCTTACTGTGTTTTGCAATTTAAAATGTAGCCGAAGACCGGTAGATCATCGAGTATTTTTATGTTAAGCCTGCTTGGTGTAAAGATAAAACTTATTCAATAGAGAACAATATTTACCTCTATTTATTCTATTATCTTTCTTTTTGTCTATTGGGGCTATAGGCGAAAATTTAGTATTCGGTTTAACGAAGCAATTCTTTTTTAACTCGAATCGACTACTCGATGAGGTGAAAGAGTTTAGTGGTAATTATTACTTTAAATTGATTGTTGCCATATATATGCTTTGACTTCTTTACTTAAAAAGCTTGCCATTTTTAAAATCATCTAAATATATTATACATTTAAATGGAGCAGATGATACTGATCCTTTATTGTTCGGCAGTTGTATTTGTTCCGTGTCTGGGTGTTAGTCAGGTTAATGTATGAGATATTGTAGGAATTTATTATTATTATTTATTGATCATATATATTTATTAAATTAGTGTGACTTTCATATAAGCTTCGTGAATAACGAACACAAAGTGTTTCCCGAAGAGGATTGTAATGAGAACTGGCACATAAATATTAACTATGTACAGTGCTTACAGATGGCACTTGTAACGATATGTTATTATTATAATACAACTAGCAGACGCGACAGACGTTTCTTTTATATTAAACGAAGTATGAAATGAAATGCATATAATACAGATACCGACTGCAATGCTATCTGCCGGGCTGATTTGTGAATCCAAAACATCCAGGTCTCGAGTGTATTCAGAAAAGTTCATTCAAGTCGATCAAGCCGTTTAGTTGCTGTATAGATAAATAACCTAGATACCCGCAGCGCCATCAGCCGCGCTAATAATTTAAAATTTTCAAATGGAACTCTTTGTATTCACATTTCGTAGAATAGCAACACAAATCTATATATGAATCACTGGTGCAGAGGCACCATGCAGAGTCAGAGGACTCTGCATAATAGATTTTCTCTGATCGCAGCTCTGCCAGATTACAAAATACCATCAGCACATACAAAGTATGGGAACGTGAATGTTTGAAATTTAAAAGTAGCAATAAAAAATGAGAACGGTGTCGTACAGTGCCCAAAACATTAGATGAAAATATAAAAGTTCAATAAAATGTGTTTTTAAGCTGCCAATATCTTACGTAAAGAACGCGTAAATAATAGAAAATATTTAGAATTTAAACATTCTGTAAAAACGCAGAAAAGGTTTTATAAAAAAGGATTTTTGGATCATATTTTTTTTATTTTGTTATGTACTAGCGACCTGCCCCCACCCTAGCACGGATGTCATGAGGATAAATTATTGTTGTTGTGGATTATCTTTAACAGATAGACTTAAAGCATCGCGGAATTTTTAAGACTATTTTGAAGTGTATTATCTAAAGTACTCTGTTTTGATCCTATCTCATCGAGGTCAGCCAGCGTTTGCAATCTGCACATTGGAACCTCTAAAAATATCTGTGACAGCGGTAAGTGACTTTGTTCTATCGACACGTCGTTTAAATCGGTGTTACTTAAAATCTATCCAAAAATACCATTTTGGATCGTATAAATAAGGGCTATATTGTATTCAATATTTGTATTTGACAAAGGAATTATATAAAATGCTGCACTAAATTGTTGTTGCTGAAATAACGACGCAGTTTATAGATAATCAAAATTAGATTCCTTAATTTGATGGGCGCGATGGCACAGATGGTAGTGATTCTATTTTTTGCACCATAAGTAAGTAGAACTTTACCCAGGATAAATATTTATATGATGAATATTTGTATTTGTCTGGATACATTAATATATACTTGTAATAGCATTTAAATATTATATTTGTATATAATAATTAAATACCATTATATATTATATTTCCTAGCCGTAGAATAATACCTTACCCTATACCAGGTGTCGTAAGAAGCTACTAAGGTACCAGAACAGACAGATGGCGGTATATCCATCCAAAACGCACAGGGCGGGAATAGGCAGCAGCGTCGCGTCGCTAAAGCTGCGCTCTGCGGTTGCCAACACGCTTGCCCAGCACTGCAATTATGGGCAACATTCTCCCTATCTTGGGGAGGCCTATGTCTAGCAGTGGACTTTCAATGGCTGGTAATCATACCAGCATCAGCTGAAGATGATTATATTTCGAATTCCTTTGTTATCTAACATCTGTCACACATGTGTTTTAAGCTACTTGTCGCGAAGTCACGTCTACGAAGGAGGCGTCTTATGAATTTAAAATTTCTTGTAATCTTATTAAACTCGTGTTTTAACGAATGAGTTGTAGCCAATTTATACCCAGAAGGTAGACCTAATACAAAGTCGTCTGCATTGATGTATTCCAGTTTGAAGGTTGAGAGAGGCAGTGACATAACTGTGTAATGCGACATAATATCTTTAAGTCACAAGGTTGGCGGCAACGCGCTAGTGATGTACTTGTGATATAACGAGCGTGTATAGGCCACGGTGACACCGACTATCGAGCAGACTGTTTGCTTGTTTGCCGACCTGGTGTTATAAAAAAAGCCTAACCTTCCTTAACTTGGGTGAAAATAAAATACGCAAAATATTCTTAAGGGTGCAGTCAAATACCCCCATTACCTAGGGCACATGTTAGAACAAAAATGATTCGTTCAATTAACAGAAATAACGAAGCAAAATTATGAAATAATGACGTGCCATAATAAGTTTTTACTTTGCCGCCATTATAAAAATAATAAATTTACGAACCATTTTTGACACCCACGTTCTGTATCGTTTTTGTAAATGGGGCTTAGGGTGAAAGCAAATGACATTATGAAAAGGTAACACACAATTTTATACCTGGACAATTTTAGGAAAGTGTTTTTTGATTTTGCTCTTATCAGTGTTTCAATATGCAAAAAGAAAACAAACAATCCTTATAGGATCAATTTGTTGTGTTTTTCAAGACTTTTTATCTAGACAACGTGTTGAGGTATCGAGTTTAAATTAAAATGATGTACTCATATCTACAGCCTCTTTAGGCTGTAAAAAGAAAACAACAAATATAATGGATGCATTTTTCGACATTTTCAAAGAAATCTGAATTCATGGGGTACTTTGCGTATATCTAGAACTAAATCGACATGATATATATTCTATACTGAAGATGTTTCTACATTGCTACGAAACCTTTGGTGGGAGAGTCCAGCTTGCACTTGTCTAGTAATTATATGTTATCATCATCATCTTTACAACATTAGTAGTCCACTGCTGGACATAGGGGGCCAAGAAAAGGGGAATATCGCCCATGTTTGCCGCGTTAGGCATGCGTGTTGGCAATCGCAGAACACAGATTATGCGACGGGGATGCTGCTGCCCATCCCTACCCTGTGCATTTGAGCTGTAACGTTTCGGATGGATATACCACTATCTGTTGGTTTTGGTACCTTAGTCAGGTCTTACGACACATGGTACAGTGGGAAGTATTACTCTATTCTGTCGGTACCTCTCCTCACGACAAACGATTCGTACCCAGGACAAATATTTTAATAATGATATTCGTATTTGTTGTGCGTTTGGATGTTAAATATTTTTTATTTAATTATTATCTATGTAATACAAATGCTTTTATAAACTTATTCCGGAGTCAAATGAACGTATGAGATGCTGTGTAATTTTTTTTACAACTGTCTGTATGAAGAAATAGATGAGAGCGATATCATCTCTATCTTTATTAAAGGGCTTAGTCTTCTATGCTAATAGTAGGAAATATCACCAAAAAGTTTCACCTAGCCCTTTAATTAGTGGAAATGAATAATTTCAATTAAAAATTCTCACTAATAAACAAATTTACCCATCAGTAACATTTTGGTACGTAATTAATGGATGATTTTTGTTAATTAAATGTACTATAAAGATTACTGTTGAATAAACAATGCCATGAGGAGTGATTAATCAAAATGTTACTTGATAATTAATGTGGTTTTGTGTAAATTTACTGAAATAAGTATACAATTTTTGTGTCCAAGAAAAACAAACTCAATTACCATCAAAGCAGCCGAAAAACGTCCACTGAAGGACATGGGCTAAGAAAAGGGGAATTTGCCTATAATTGCCGCGCTGGGCAAGCGTCGTGGCAATCGCGGAGCGTAGGTTTGCGACGGGAATGCTGCTGCCTAACTCAGCCCGGTTGTATTTGAGCTACCATGCTTCGGGTGGATATACCGCCATCTGTTGGTTCCGTTTTCTTAGTTGCCTCTTACCGCACAGGGGGAGGTGTTTTTATACTCTGCCGGTACCACTTGGGAAATCGACATTCTCAACTCTATGTCAATCTTTCTTATATTCCTCTACTCATTGTTCGAACATCAAATCAACTCTAAATGGGTTAAAGTTAAAATAAGGCCACTTTATTTTTTGATATTTCATTTCTTTTTAATTTATATTATAAAACGACACACATTCGAAATTTAAATTAAAAATCTTTGGTTCCAGTATACCAATTTTAAATAAGCACAATGAGCACTTTCGAATCGTCAAAAAAAACAATATTATTTAGAAATATGACGTACTAACTCCTATTATACTCACTATATTGATAACCCTGATGACTCCACGGGATCATATGTGTCACCTAACATGCTAATTAGGCTTACCTTAAACTAGTCTACCGGCACCAGACCGGACTTAAAACTAAGTTTAATTCAGAATCATTACTCCAATTGTCATGGGTTTAATCCCTATCTAGGAAAAATATCTGAATGATGATCAAAAATAATCAAAAATATCATCATTCAGATATTTTTGATTATTTTTTGCGTTCAATATGTATTTAAGTATTGTATTTTTATCTTGCTGTGAGTTCTTCATTCATAAAAAATAATATAAACTAGAAAAAACAATTTCGTCTTAATAGATTAAATTAAATTATTTTAAGTGTCAGGTGGGACTCGAGCCTTTTGCTATACCGGGGGATTGTACTACCATTGTGCTATCGAGATCTTAGCGAACATATCGAATTTTCCCTATTCTTCTTTTTGTGTTGATATATCAGCGCTATTTCTTCTGTGTTGTTATTTCTTCATTAATTACCTTATTTGAATTTGTGATTCTTTTGTTGTCTGATATTCGTGACGCTTTAAACGATTTATCTCCGTGACTGGTCAATGTGTTGTATTCGTTTTTCCCGGCTGCATATCCTACCTAAGCATTAAATAATGAGCACGCGTTTTGTAGGTGATCCTTAATAACTCATAAAGTCAGTATTACCTGTATATTACTATCATTAAATATTACTGATGATTATCTCAAGTCACAATAGATTTATATATAAAACCTTTCATAGATTAAAATATTTACAATTAAATAAATATAGGTATATTCATATAATATACATAAAGTTAGTTAATTAATCAACATTATATGGAAGGAATATTGTTTTATCAGCGCAGCGCATCGCTACTGATTTATTACGTGCTCGTCTCTATCATCACTTAAACCGAAAGTAAACAAACGATATCACAACACATATTTTCACGACCACTGTCCGTGAGATCTGTTTTCCTAATATTATATATGAATCCTATATAGACCAAGACACATATCAAATACAAATATTTAGTACATAAATATTTGTCCTTTGTCCTGAGTGGGAATCGATCGCCGCATAGCGTATATAAAAAGAAATTTACCGAAACCACCAGTATGTCCAGTACATAACAATATATAATTATTATTTATGAATATATTTCGTTATCTTATTGTACTCGTCTATAATATAGTAAACTAGCCCCACTTTATACCAAGTAGAGGCAGACCTCATAAAAATAGTCGTGCATTAGTATCTCACTCTCACCTTTTTCTAACACCAAATAGCAGTGTTCATAAATAATATAAAATATATACATACAGATAGATAGACATACAGATGGAGATATATATATATATATATATCATTCAAGCTTGAGGACAAACTACAATCTTGCACGTCTGTTTTTTTTTACGTAGAACGCGTTTTCACTCTATATAAATGTTGTGACAACTCGAATTTAGCTAAACAATTGTACAGCCGTAAAAGTCTGCAAGTATATTTCTTTCCCCTACATTACCGCTCGACGCGCCACGTTTCCAAATAGAAACAGGCGCGCACTTTGCGAACGCAAAGCTGAATACGCAACGAACACCGCCATTCATTCCGAATGTAATATTTATTATCTGTGCATTTTACGCTCGCTGCCTTTTTATAGCCATGTAAACAATGCAACCAGAATATCCTCCAGAAATATCGTAAATGATGCAATATTCAACCTCTTTTGTTCGGCGCTCATGCGTTTTTCGAATTTCGAATTAAGTTCACTTTTTTCTTTCTTTCTTTAAATGCGCGCGAAATGCTAACGGGTTGATTACTCTTGTTTGTTTTATACGCTTATGTAAATTATTGTCATAAAATTAATAATGATACAATTTCATTTGCATGATAAAATATTATTCAGCGGCATACAATGGGATGAGGAAATTCGAAATTAATGCCAGAATGTGAAATGTTAATATTAATGAAATTTGCTTTGTGTTTAATTGTATCTGTGGTCGCCTCAGTCTTGCACGTACCTGCTATATTTAAAAAATTTTATGTATCTATTATTTGCAATTAATCAAAACTGATAATTGCTGTAACATACAAAGGACAGTGATTTATGATTTCATATGATTAATTTTGGGCCTACATGGGCAGTTTTACATCTTCATTTAATGGATAAAAAATTGTTTAAAAGAGGTTGCCAGGTTATAGGTTAATTATATTCTCGATATACATCATATTATATATGATTTTTTATTAGGAACCTTATTTTTTATTACTTAGAAAAAATGTCTTTGGTTTAAAGAACGTCCAGTAAATGCTAAGGAAAAATATAAATAAATTGATCTTCAACGTATGATCAGAGTGCGAAGTAAATTTGCATATAATATAAATACCTTAAATGAACCAGATACTAAGTATTTTTTAGTTTATCGCAAATATAGCTTTTAATAGCGCCGTAACTCTCAAAGTTCCTTTTCGGCATATGTATATTTAAACGACGAGGCGCGTTTGTATAGAGTTAATAACAAAACAAGTTTTTTGAGCGTGCAAGTTGATGTACCTAAAGTTAAAGAATATGACTTCTATGATTTATCGGTCTCAACTATTTATAGGCTGAGTTGCATGTTTGTGATCTCTATCATCTTCTTTATTCTTACATATGCTATTATGATAGACCAAATTATTAATTTATATCAGACTAAGACATAAGAATCCGACTCGTGACGGCAGTACTTTCCCTAAGACCTATTTTAATAATCAATATTCTGAATTTGAAACAGCTTTGGACAATTAACAACAATAATTGGCAAGGGTTTTGTTTATGAAAATTGGAGGTGGTCCGAAAATAAACTTATCGGTCAGTGAAGGTAATTAATTGAAATTGTAAGTGGCAATATAATCTACACAACCAAACTTATTTTCGTTATAAGTACGTCCTATTTGATTACATATTTTGAAATATTTCAATACTACCTGTTATTAAATTTATTAAAGTAGGTTTTTCCAGGTCGACAAATAAAATAAACCAAGTACGCGTAATAGTAAGTGTCACTGCAGCCTATAGACACTCGTAATAATGCAATGGTATCACTAACTCGTTACCTTCCTTGAAACCTTAAAATAATATCATATTATCATTGGATAATATGATATTGAGTAAGACAGTGAAGTTATTGAACTTCCCTGTCTTACTCACCTTTCTAACCGGGACACAGCATTGCGAACATTGCTATTTGGCGGTAGAAATAGGTGAGAGTTATTTACCAATGTAGACAACCTTTGTATGAGGTTTAGCTAATATACCCCCTGTACCAGGTATCTTAGTCAGCTTTTGAGGTACCAGAACCAACAGATAGCGGTATAGCCATCCAAAACAATGCAGCACCCAATGCACAGGGTATGGACAGCAGCATCCACGTCGCAAAGGCTACGCACTGCGATTGTCAATACGCACGCGTGTACGTCCCAGCGCGGCAAATATGGGCAATGTTCCCTCTTTCTTGGAGAGGCCTATATCCAGCAGTAAATTTCGAATGATTGAGATAATGATGATGATGAAGAATCAAAAAAAGAATAGAAGGTATGCATATCACGTTCAATGTATCTGTGTGTTGATAACGTACTAGAAAAACTTCAATGCTTTGCCAAAATATATAAAGTGCTAGCTGTTGCCCGCGATTTTTGCCGCGTCAATTTAGTTGAAAAGTATTGTTATGTTGTTACCTTCATTTAGCGAGCTTACCCGCCGGTAACGACACTCTCTATCGTTGGCAGTGATTTTGTTGCGGAATTATTTTAATATCATGATATCTCCTAAGATGTTGATTTAAATATGTAAATGTCAGGGACAATTTTATTGACAATTAAATACTTGTGATATACATTGTATTTGTTTAGGTAAGGAAATAAATATTATGTAAATGAAACACCTTCGCAAATGTAACCTTTGCTAATGTGAATACAATAAAAATGATTATAGGTAGTCAATTTTAAAATATATCGAGGCTACATATGATGATGCGGATTTTTTGCGTAACTATAACTTTTTACGCATTGCACGCAATGAAAGTTCTCAAAGAACAATACCTATTACCATTTTTGTAACTTTGTCCACTGATTCTTCGTTCCTGTTAGTAGAAGCGTGATGGTATATAGCCCTAAGACTTTGTTCATAATAGACTTATGGCAAGTATTTTTTCAATTTAATCGAGCAGTTGTTAATATTAGAACGTTCAAACAAATTAACTCTTCTTTATAATATTAGTATTCTAAATTAGCTATATACGATTTGCAGTGCGATACACAGTTTAAAGTTGGTTGGACGAAGTAGCCACTCGCATGGAGTAAAAGATAGTGAACTTGCCAAAGATATTATACCGATGGTAAACTAAGAGTAGTTTATAATTACTACAATAGAAGTTGATACGAAATAAGTACCTATAGAAAAAAGTAGGTCAATACTTGGTGACTGAAAATATATCTGCTGCGATATATGTTTGCGAAAAGTTTTATAAAGTCGGGGTGTGGTTCGATCCTGACTTTGGACAAACATTTATGTAATGAACGTTTGCATTTCTACTGTGCCTGTGTGTTTAAAATGTAATTGTGACTTGAACCGGCTTTACTAACTCACCTATAGGTAAAGTATAAAAAATATAAAAGTTATTTTGTCGTATATCGTATCGTATGTTGTATGTCATATATTTGTGTTCTTAAATTGTAATCATGAGCTTAATTGACCTAAATTATAAATAAACAAATTCAACTAAGCAAAAGTAAATAACATACGTAAGTTATAAAAAATTAGCTACAATTTTACTTACATAAAATATAAAAAATATAACTATTTCTAAAAAACATAAATTAAAAAAAACTTCTATTAAAGTTAACGTAAATTACAAAAAAAAATCATCTTATTTATAAAAACTAAACATCCCATCCAAGTTTACATAAGTCATAAAAACTAAACATCCATTGCAAGTTCATGTTGTTTATACAAACTAAACTTCCAGTGCAAGTTTACGTAATTTATAAAACTAAACATCCATTGCAAGTTTATATTATTTATAAAAACTAAACAATAAATGCAAGTTCATGTTATTTGTAAAAACTAAACTTCCATTCATCGCAAGTTTACGTAAATTATAAAAACTAAACATCCATTGCAAGTTTATATTCCCAAGCGAACACTTACGCTCCGCCATCAGGCAGTGTGAACGTCTCAGATAATTTCACCCAGGCGTCTTAATTTGGCTCTTGTAATTAAGGGACGACCCGACTTGAAATTAATTATATCTATTCGAGATAATGACTCTGGAAATTGTAGAAGGGTAGGTTTTTTCAATTCCTTTTTTGTCTCGAAGATCCTAGCTTTGAAATACTGACGCACTAAATTTGGACGTTGGACAGTTTTTTTTTCGAGGGAAGGTAGCAATTTTCCTTTGTAGCCATGTTATTTTTGTGTTTAATTAAAATGTGTTTTTATGTTTTAAAATAAAATTGTACGTTCCAGTTGGGGAGAAAATTTAAGTTCATTGTTCTGGAAAGTCATTTATAGTTTGAAGCAAAACGGGTTATTAAACCTTTAAGTAATTTCAAGAACTTTATGGTAGTGAAATGGAATGGATCTGGGCATACCGAAACTGATAACCTCATCATCATATGACGTCTACTTCTGGACTGGATTCTGAGAATTTAGTCAGCTCGCCTATCTATATTATTGTGTGCTGTGCTGCATTAATGATGAAACCGTAATGATTTTAACAATCACAAAATAAACACAACAGCCAGTCACTACATCTTCGGTTAAAAACGAATAATTTTTACTCTTAATAATAGCATGTTCTTTGTTATATATAGAGTTAACAAGTATCGATTTATTTTACAAATATATAGGTTACACGAGAAACATATGATTAATTTTCACGAAAATGGATATCTTCTAACAGACCGAAAAATATTTCTATTTATTATATATAATAACAAAACCGGAAGGTGAGTTGGTATTTCATCTACATCCAAAATAATTATTAGACACGATTTTTTAATATATTTTTATTGAATTGTAATAATCCTTAGTACATCACTTAAGTTTTAAGATGTTCCAAAATACACAGAACTTCGTACAAACAACTTTGTACAACGACCGTTATATCTTTGTGCTGATTTATTTTTTAAATTATGTGAATGTTTTTTTTCTATTTATCTAATGCACTGTGTGGCAAACAACAAGATTATTATAATAATGAAATAAAGTTCTCGCTGTTTTCTATGTGTAGATATATAAAAAAACAAATACGAATACACGGATGAAAAAGCGGCCTGTCTATAAGCCCACATGACACGTACAAAGATAAAGCGCGCGCACGGGCGAAAATCACGCGCCAAATTTATAACCGTTTAGTTGGACCGCGTGATATTTTATCTCGCCCGAAAAGTTAAACAAGAAAATATATAAAAATCAATGTTTACAAAGTACAACTTTTAACAATAAAAACCACATATGTATCTTTAGAAATATAAGTCAGAATTACACCGGAATTTTTTTTGTTTGTTTTTCAAAGCTCTTGTCAATACTTTATTTTTAGTAGATTACTTTGGAAAGCTAATGTCCAGTAGTACACTTCTTCTGTTTAATATGACTATGAACTATATGACGCAATTGCAGCTTTCCGACGAAGTGCTGCCCATCCCCACCCTATTGTGTTTGAGCTACGCCATTACGATCATATATATATATATATATATATATATACTGACAAACACGTCAATTGCCGTACCTCAATCGCCTCTTATTATACCGGGTTCAGAGGGAGGTACTATTCTATTTTACCGGTACTCCACGATATTTTATGATGGCAGAATAAAAATAAAACTGCCATAAAACTGTAGGCAACCGATCTCAAGGTAACTGAAACGTCAAACAAAAAACTAAAGTAAAATGAATCGCATCTTAAAACCTATAAAAATAGTTTTATTATGACTTGTAACCGTGTACATTTATTAAAATATTAAGAAAATTTTAAATTTTATTTGTACTTCAATCAATATTTAATACATAATCTTTTCCTTTATCTACAGAAAGTATATAAATACGAATTAATATTACAAGTATTGTAGAATCCTTGAAAACCGATAAAAACAATTTTATAATCATATTATGACAAATAAAATGTATTCAGAATGCATGAATCACGCGCCAATTGCTCACGGTTCAGAAACGCGGTGAGACGTCGAGAGAAATATTCCATTTCATCCTTTGTGTCGGATTGTGAACGTAGGCTTCACCCGTTCAGAAGAAGGAAACACCGAGATTTATTAAATCGACGCGTTATCATTCTACGTTATTGAAATATGTTATAATGTTTTTTTATTGAGGCAGTTTTATAGAGCGAATAATGTTTTTATTATATTAAATGGGTAAATAAATTTACTGTACAGAAAATATGACGAGCCTTGACGAAGTGTCTTGGGTTCGATATTCAACTAGGAGACTTTTGTTTTTGTCCCGTGTCTGTAATATAATTGCAATTGTTTTGTTTCTGACAATCATAACCCAAGTGCTACTATCTCCGAGTTAAATCAAGGAAAATGTACAAACGGATTTGAAGACATTATACAATGATTTTTTTCAAATAAAATATAAGTTGTATTTCATGAATATACCTATATACACATATAGTATATGTCACCTATTAAAGTTTATCCAATAAATAATAATAATAATAAATTCATTACATAGATGCATTGCAACATATATTAACAACCCAGATACAGAACAAATAAAAAAATCAATATATAATTATTTGACTGGGTGGGAATCGAACCCACGATTTTCGGCATATAAGGTAAGATCACTTCTATCTGCGCCATCGGGACTGTCAAAATATTAAAATGTATTCAGAATTTAAGCTAGCGGCTATCTATTTTACTTTAATAAATATTTAAATCTAATTAAGTTACAATAGTACTAGATAAATGTATAAAACTAGGGCAACTAAACGCAAATTGACTCCTTTTTACGTCAGTCCTGATAGGTACCGCAACTGCCAGGTGTTGATATACCCACACTAAAAAGAGTAGCTGAAACAGAATGGGGTTTTTCATAGTCAAAGTTGCCCGTTTAAAGTTTGTGAGTAATACATGCTTCTACTGTTTTCATCGAATTTATTATTTGGAGCATAACTTTACTATTTTTCCTTGAAATCCAATTTTCTTCATTGATCTGTATCCAAATATCTAAGCATAATCACCATGGATTGGCATCATTGTAAGCAGAGTAGAATATAAGAAAAGTAACTGTTACAGAAATCGTAAAAGGTGACTGAGGTCCAACAACCAACAGATAGCAGTTTATCCATACAAAAGAGCGTAGTGCAAAGACAGTATCGTGGGTGGCATGAAGCTATATTCTACGATTACGGGCCCGATGGTGCCAAGGGTCGATTCCCACCCAGAGCAAATATTTATATAATAATTTTAATATTTGTTCTGGGTTTGGGTGTTAAATATATGTATTTAAGTAGTATATTTGTGATACCTCTATTGTCTGGCGTCCCTAACACAAGTACTTTAAGCGACTTACCACGAAATCGGGTCAATGTACTGAAAATTTATTATTATTAGTACCAGTACAACTGCCCAGCACGGCAATGATGGGCAAACTCCCACCTACCTTGAGGAGACATATATCTAGCAGTAGATATTTTATAATTTGTGTTCTCGTTTACTTCAAATACAGTGATCGTCGTATTCAAACAAAACAAGAAAGTTTTTGCAACTTATTCTAAAAGGTTTTCAAATAAACCAACTCTCAAACCACAATACAATAACAAAGTAAAATCATGATACTTTACGGTTATTGCGTATCACCGCATAAAATCTGACTTTTAGTATAGAATAAGTATGTTTGGATGACGTTTTATACACGCATTGGAATACAGTGAACCAAAACACACTAAATTAAATACGGTGATAGGTAATAATTTGTCCACTTTTATTTAGGTATATATGATTATCTAGTTTTTTCGTTTACCATCCGCCATTCATGGCATTAACCATTTTAATATCACTACTGTGTTTTTGAATAAGGTGCACTGACCATTTACACCAAGCGAACCTAATGAAGATTGGGTTTTATGAATTGATTCTGAAACAAGAAGCACGAGCTCATGAAAGTACATTTTGGATCAGCAATCCTAATACCAACATTAGCTTCTTTCCTTGACACCAACGATCACACGATGAGTGCGTTTATCATGGTAGCATTAATATCATAGCATTATTAAGAAAGAGTAATTATTGCCTATAATTTCTGCGCTGGGCAGACGTGGTGGTAATCGAAAACCACACATTCACGGCGGGAATCCTGCTGTTCCTTCCGCTTTGTTGCATTTGAGATATGCTGTTTCGTATGGAAACATACCATACCATAATCATACTACCATCTGTCAGTTTTGGTACCTAAGTCGGCCCTTACTATACCTAGTTCGGTGGGAGGTAGTGCTCTACTCTCCCAGTAACCAACGACAAAGTAATTATTGCAAAATTTTATTTGCTGTTTTTTATCTCTGTTGAAAAAAATTCTTCAAGCTACGACTAAGTTGAGAAACTATCATACGTGATAGCATCACCGTAGCCTAAAGACGCTCGTATCACAAGGATATCACTAGCACGTTGCCTTTATGAAACTGAAGGTTTAATGTTAGACGGGCCTGATGGCGTAAATGGCAGTGATTCTACTTAGTCTGAATTGTCTGAAGTCCGTAACACAAATGCTTTTAGTGACCTATCTTGGAGTTAGATCAATATATCGTTTTGCAGTTTCTTTTTTTACTATTGTTATAAATTTTAACAATTAACACTCGTATTTAAATGCAATGTCCATTTTTAGTATATGTATATAACGAAGAAAAGATGTTCATGCAAGAACACAGCAATGCGAACATGCAAAATACTGTTTTGTCGTTAAGAATTAGTTACCAAGGCAGGCAACTTTAGTATGAGGTCTAAGTCTAGTTAAGTTTGGTAAAGTGATATGAATTTTACGATTAATTATTAAATAATTACAGTCGTAATATTTCCTCTATGAAAAGTGTTTAAACACCGTTATTAAAACTATTTACATAGCATAACAACAAAAAGTGATATTAATTTTACGAATAATTATTACATAATTACAGTCATAACATTCCCTGAATGAAAAGTGTTTTTAAACCGTAATTAAAACTATTTATATAGCATAACAATAAGCAGAATGGATAGCCAACTGTGCCAGACACCAACGACTCAATGTAAAATTTACAACTGTTTAATTCACAACTCTTCTAAAGCCGGGCAAGGTTTTATACATTAATGAATCATTAACGAATATTTAATGGGGGCTGAGTAAGGAAAGTTTACTGTTTTACTCCTAATCAAAATTCAACTATGCTAATTTGGAAACTAGGTCGTTATTAGCTCGCAGTGTTCCGCTTTCGGCGCGTCCCGGACATGGAAACATTTAATTATTTGTCAAACTATAATTTTTGGCCGACACACTGTTGGGGATGTTTGCGAACATCTGAACGCTGTTTAACAACTGGTACGGACATTAAAGTGGTGGCAATTAAGTGCAAAATTCGACCTTAAATATTAGCTTACAACCTATACTGGAGTTACACTTTCAATATTTGTTTTGACTCTTTTATTACTTTCTGACAGAACAGTTACAGTTGTTATGGGTATATCAGGGAATAGTCATTTGTGTATACTGTTCTTAATGTAACTAAAACAATCATCATCGTCATAGCAGCTATCGTCAGTGTACTGCTGGACATGATCACTCCAAGAAATGAGGTGTTTTGGTAATATTGCCACGCTGGATAAGCGTGTTGACAATCGCAGAGCACAGCTTTCGCGACGGGGATTCTGCTGCCCATCCCCACCCTGTGCATTTGAGCTGCATTGTTCCTGATGGATATACCTCCATCTGTCGGTTTGAGTACCTTGGTCGCCTCTTACGACACCTGGAGCAGTGGGATTATTCTATTTTACCGGTACCTCACGGCAAGGTACTATATATTGAAAGAATAAGAGGGAATAATATATATTCCTTTATACTTGTAAAGTATTATTCCTTTACTTTATGCATTCAATGCTCATGCTGAGATTGAAGACGCTCTGTAATCAACTACAGCATTAAAGTGATTCTAACATAAGAGGTGTGAGTTTAAACAAGGACCAAGTTAAGTTTTTCAGCTAAAAAATAAGCGATACAAAATATAGGCACGCACCATTTTTAGAAAATACTAAACACAACCACTCAAATAATTATACAAAATTGCAATTGATCAGTATGTGTGTATATTTATGGTTAACCAAAAAGATTATAATGGATTGAAACAGATGCCGTGTTCATAATTAGAAAATTAACTGGCCGACACATCGTGCACAAGACATTTAATTAAGCGTACGTTACAGCAAATTAGGAACAAATCAAGCTGATTAAACCGTTGTAATTGGAGTTGTGATTGTAGGAATTATTGTATGCCACAGCTGCCATAACTATCCTTTAATTTTCCTTTATAAGCCAGTTGCTCTGATGTTAAGCATTGTAAAATTCCATTCAGGCAGTTACTAAAACATGTACGTGAATTCTGGTATGATAAAATGTGATTTTTTGCCGTGATGTAGCGGGAGAATACCAGTAAGAGGCGACTAAGGTACCAGAACTGATAAATGGCGGTATATGCATCCGAAACAGTGCAGCTTTAAGGTCGGGGATGGGCAGCAGTATCCTTGACACGAAAGCTGCACTCTGCGATTGCCAACACGCTTGCCCAGCGCGGAAATTATGGGCATGAAACCTTCATTCTTGGAGAGGGCCTAGGTCCAGCAGTGGACTTGCCAATGGTTGGTATGATAATGATTATTACTATGTGAGACAACTTATCCGTCGGCCAGCGTAGCTTCCCTTCGCCCTAGCACGTCATGCGGAACATACTTGCGAAATTATGTTTAAATTATAATATTTCTCGTATCTCTTCAGATGTTGACTGAAATAAAGTTATATTATGAGGTGTGGTTTAGTGATAAATAGAGCATTTATTTCATAAATAATGCCCTAATTTCTATCAGATTTCAAAAATAGATCTTACCTTTATTAAAAATTCTTAATAGTGAGTCAATATTAACAGATAGATATATGCTCTTGTGAGCCTTTTTTAGAACTTTTAAAGAGCATATATCTATCCATTTTACATATTTTTTTTCAAAACTTTTTACCATTTCCGCTGTGGAAGCTCTCATAAAGGAATATTTTTTCCCGTTTATGCACATTGATGCTCCACTCCTATTGATCGCATCGTGACGTTATAAAACTCAAAGATTTCCTTGATAATCGGACTATCCTATACACATTCCCGTAATTTCTTTCTATTCGAACTTGTAGTTCTTGAGATTAGTGCGTTCAACGAAATCAAATTATTCTAAATATTAATGTATATAGTAAACAAGTATGGTACTTGGCCTATCTTTAGGACACTGCCGTGATATATCTATGTTGCTATTATCTACCAAGATCATATTTACAGTTAAGTGGTGATAACTCGTTGAAAATTGAATTCTATGCAGGTTTTCAATGTACAACAACACCAATTTTATACAACATAATTTTGGTCATTTTCGCATTCACTACTTAAATAAAACACCTTTTTTAAAACCTTTAAAACATGATTTATTTTACTTTTTTATTTTTAGTACGATGTTGCGGCTACCTCGCGGCAATGGTTGAGTGAGCCTTGATGTATAATCGTAACGTTAAATAAGGATTTTTACGACAACAGATTTCAGATTTGAAGGTACATAAAAAATATCAAGAAAAAACTGTATATTTAATATCTTTCATGAAATTTAATTGTATAAAAAACACTTTTTATGTTTAAGTTGAAGCTTCTGCTAAGTTCTCATCAATAATTCTTAGACTTAAACTTAACTCATTTAATGAATTTTAAATAATATTTTTAATATCATTACTTTTTAAAACTGTTGTAAATATCGGAATATCACGAATATAGATCGATAGATAATTTCAAACTTATAAATACGCCATCGTAAGTTGACAATCAACCACACGTAGGTAACGTCACTTTTGTTATACACAATTAGTACGCCTCATACTAGCTCTTAGCTTCATTCTACTCTTTTGTATTTAAAGGTCACCTGAAATAAATAGCTATTTGCAATATAGTCGTCTGCTTTGCATTGAGTTTATTCTTTACTATCAGCACTCCGCGGTGTCACCCGAGTAACGTTGTAACAAACCTAGTAAATTATTGTAAATGTGACATAGTATCTTCAGTTAACAGTGATATAATTGTAATGATACCAACGTCTAAAGACTGCGGTTACTTTTACCATATAGCTGACTGCATGCTTGTTTCATCATCATCATCATTACAGCCATTGGAAGACCACTGATGGACATAGCTGACATAGTACCTCCCACTGCACCAGGTGTCGTAGGAGCGATTAAGGTACCAGAACCAACAGAAATCAGTATTTCCATCCGAAACAGTGCAGCTCAAATACACAGGGCGGGGATAGGCAGCAGTATCCCCGTTTTGATAGCTGCACTCTGCAATTGCCAATATCCTTGCCTTACGCAGCAATTATGGACAAAAAACCTCTTTTCGAGAGGCTTGTATCCAGCAGTGGACTTCTAATGGCTGGTATGATAATGATATATATATGTGATTTTGTTCTAGTGTATATTAAATAATTTATTATTATTATTATAGTATACATGCGAAAGTTTCACGCTTTCAACTTAACCGTTAAACCAAACCAAATATGGAGAAGCCAGATTCGCCTTTCGCTAATCATTGTTTTCACTACTAACATTTAGATGTCCAAAGTTCTTAGATTGCCTGAGGCGTTATCGGATCAGAGGACATTTATAGCTATAGCAATCAATATTGGAGCAGCGGCCGAGACCGACAGCCTAGCGTGCCTTCAAAGCACATATGGATATCATCTTCATCATTCATCGTTAAAGATCGAATACAAGCACTATCTAATGACGATTAATCTATGTCCCTTAGGTATGTTTGTGATCGTCAGATGTTATTCAAGATTACCATTAATAAATGTATCTACATTTGGTAATTTTGACGAAACCAATGACGCAGATGGAAGTGATCTTATCTTTTGCGCCAAGGGCCGTGGGTTCAATTCCCACTCAGGACAAATATTTATATATTTTTAGTTATATAGGTACAATATTATATCTGTGATTCCTCCGTTATCTGATATCTGTAACACAAGTTCTTTCAGCGATTTATCACGGAGTTTGGTCAATGTATGAGATGTTGTGTCACAAAATACTCAGTCAAGGACCTTTTATAGAATGACAATTATGCTGCTGCCCCTATAGGGTGGGCTGTAAATTTCAGCTATACTGTTTCAGATAGATATACCATCGTCTCTAAGTTACGGTAACTTAGTCGCCTCTTCCGACACCTAGTACAGAGGGAGGTATTATTTTACTCTGCCGGTGCCTCGCGGTAGAAATTTAGGTTACTTTAAATATTTATTTCTCTAACGGGAACGAAAACTACGCGGGAATAACCGTGGAAAACTGCTGGTATGATATAAAAATGATCATAAATAATGATAATGATGAAGTACAAACTAACGTACGTTATGTACAATTTTTCATACAAACCAATTGAAATGAGCAATATTTTATCAATACCAAGAATCTAGAAGTTTCTATTGAATTAGTTCAATAAAAACAAATGCCACTTCAATAAGTTCATCATGTTTCGTTTCAAGAACAACAGAATTTTTGTACGGCTCGATATACAGTAATTACAAATAGTAACGAACTAAAAGCACATCCATTATATCCAGGCCGGGCGCGAGGGTAATTCAATCATGGAATGACTATTGAAATGACAAAATGGCAACATTAACTATGTACAACTGGTTATTGCCCTCGGTATGATACCGTTGTGCATTTTCGAAATTGCGACCGTTTACTCGAAAAGAGAATGTATTCGTTGAAACAGCTTATCAAATAATATTTCTTACTAAAACAAATTTGACTTTTCATTTTCGCAAATTAGTCCAGGATCTAAAATTGTACTCTCATTATCATCATTATATTAGCTGTTGGATGTCCGCTGTTGTACTCATCTCCCCAAATAAAAGGAAAGTTTGCCCATATTTGCAGCGTTAGGCAATCGTCAAGGTTATTTCTATGCCTCATAGCCTCGTGAAGGTGATGCTGCTGCCCATCCTTGTGTTTTGCATTTAAGGTACACTTTCGAATAGATACTACGTTCCTGTAGGAAACGACAGATGGCGTAAACAGTTATAAAAGCAATGTGTGAGGTGAATTTCAATCGCCTCTTATGACACCTAATACAAAAGGAGGTACTATTGTACTCAGCCAGCACCCCACAACTTATATTTACTTTTAAGATGTTACGTTCGTGTTTTGAAAAATATCATTACAAAATGTGGAATTGTCTTTAAACAAGAACTTAAAAAATACCCTAAGTTATTAATATAATTTAAATGTAGGAAGGAGCCCTACATTAGAATGTTTTAAGAGTGATTGATCTCTTATTCGTCGTGAAGTAGCGGCAGAGTAGTATAGAACCTCTCTGGAAAACAAGTGTTATAACTGAGTGGTAACTAAGGAACCAGAACTGACAGATGGCGGAAATCCTATCGGAACAGGGTAGCTTAAACGCACAGGGCGGGGATAGGCAGCAGCATCCCTTTCGCGAAAGCTGCGCTCTGCGATTGCCGATATGCTTGCCGAGTGCGTCAATTATGGGCAAAATTCCGCGGAGATTTGTCGGAGAGGCCTATGTCCAGCGGTGGACTTCCAATAGCTGATATGATTAACTCTCTGATTCTCTCTGAACTAGCCTCGTTATTTTCTACTTTTAATATAAAAAAGATAAGAAAACAATTTTGTTGGATTACTCCAATTAATGTTAATAGAAAACAACGAATGACAACATTTACTGAGAATTTATTGATGATTTACAGACATCCTTACATCCGTAACGTCGTATTCAAATGCTATCAATTTGAAGCTACAGCTATGGGTAATGATACGCTTTAGCGTATTTGATTCATTATCTTATTCCGGTATCAGTATATTTCCTATAGCAGCAGATTACTCATCAATACAGAAGCCATAGAACGCATACTACTGGACATAGGGCTCTCCCATAAAAAGGGTTCTTTTCACATAATTGCCACGTTGGGCATGTGTAGCGGGATAAACTTCCCTAAAAGAACGCTGTTACCTATTTCCGCCTTGTCGCGATGGAGCTACGCTTTCAGGTGGATAAACCGCCATCTGCCGGTTCCAATGCCTTGCTTCTTAAGATACTTACAGGAGGATTCTATTATGCTGGTAAGCCTTGGCAACAGTTGTTTACTTGCATCAGTTTTTAAAACAAGTGTCTCCATCTCATATCAGCATTTGTTTATTTCACTATGTTCTTAACGTTTCCAACATAATTACAACTCCAGACATATAACTACGCTAAAAACATTGGATTTTAATTAGATGAATTCCCGAAATCACGAGCAAAGTACAAAACAATTATTACCAACTGAATTCACAAACTGCTCATGCTAATAATAGAGTGCTTATCACAAAAACCGTTGCAATTACAGCGTTAACGTTTTGCAATGTTTTCATAATATATTTTATTGGTACCACACGTCAAAAGCAACACATTCCATGACCACTATCTCCCCATAATAATCCAGCAAATGTGTTTAACTGGTTCGACAAATAGAATGGAATGTTCAGGCCCCATTTTAATAACTATCACTAAACATTTCAGGTGGAATGTTGCGCTTAACTATCGTTTCCGCAGTCCATTCTCCCGGCGTTGTAATAATAGGCCACATTATTATTGAAACACAAGTAGATGAGAACGTTTACTAAACTAATATTGATAGAAATATTATATCTAATAGCACTTTGAAAGTTTACAAATCTAAACTATAACTAAACTTTTTTTTCTAATAATAACAATTCTAAATAATATCGTCTGAGTAAAATAGTGCCTCTGCTTCTACCAGGTGCCGTGAGAAGTGACTGAGGAACCAGAACCAACAGATGGCTGTATATCCATCTACACGGGGTAGCTTAAATGCAACAGGGTAGGTATGCGCAGCAGCATTCCCGTCTCGAAGGTACGCTTTGCATTGCCGCTACACTTGCCCGGCGTGGCAATTATAGGCAAATGTCTTCGTCCTTAGGAAGGCCTATGTCAAGCAGTGAACGTCTTACTGCTGTTATGATAAAGAATAATAATCTCTTTTCTAGCAAAAGCATTTAATATGTTAGGGTACAATGTTACATTACAGTACTGAAGCCACAGTTACAAGTACAGCTTCATTTTTTTCTTATTCTGCATACCAACTAGGGTGTTTTGCATTAGAGCTTATACACTTTTGTCTCTTAAAAAAAAACTAACATTGGAATTTTTTTATCGTGTGTATGCGTGTGTTTGCGTGTGTCAAGTTTTATAGCAGTCTTCATGTCCATTTTTAAATTGAAGACCATAATTTTTATAAACAAATTGCAGTAAAATCGGTTAAACTGTCAGACAGACAGCTGTTAGATACCACCATCCCAATAACTTATATCCTGCGGTCTATATCTGTTATTGATTAAATCAATAACGACTTTTGAAAGTTCAATAATGTTGTCTACATCATAGTACTTCTAGAAAACTATAAATACCTTTGCTGGGATTGGAACACAAACGTCTAAATTGTTTACTAAATGCGATTAATATGATCAGTTAGATTTGAAAGGAAATTACTTTAAAATGTTAACAGAGCGATTCTGTCCTACTTGGAAACAGTTGCTGTAATATTTACGATATGAAAATTGTAAAATAAAAGGTAAAATAGCCGTTAAAAATAATTTTACCTAGCGCAGTAAAAACATAATTTAAACGATATATATATATTACCCTTTCAACATGAATAGCGAACGCATGGGACTCGCAAGTAAAACTGCGGAGTGGTGTCAGTTATTTAATAAATAAACACTGTTTGAATATATTTCTTATTAAGTAAATTAATAATTAGATGCAGAATATCTTGCAATGCGTGATCACACACACTATGGCTAAAAATTATGCAGACATATACGTGTGGTTGTGTGCGTACACTTGGTGAGTTTTAATTGGTGATCGCTACCCGCTACATCAGTTACGCATACTCCTTCAAGATCGACACCAGGCATAATCAACCACGAGTAAAGATTGCAAGCGCTTGTAAATTGCAATAACATCATATTTTAGTACCAATAAAGAAATTCCAATTACATTAATGGTGTCTTTTACATCGAGGCAAGAGTCTGGAATACCGAAAGACCCGAATTAAATTGGTTAGCAAAGGCACCAGGCAAAGTTCCCGGATTGTTTCGAAAGTAGGGGCGAACTCGCGAACTGTCGGTTCATTTGGCTAAATGAGCTCCCACCTCTTGAACAATTGTTACAGGAATTTGAACTTTAAGCGGGAACCTGTAAGAGTTCCGCGTCTTGTCGCAAAATGTAGCACCTAATTGTGTTTAAGATTGATCCAGCGACTTTTGAAACATGTGTTGTATCAGACTGTAGGCGATGTTAGTGATAAGTCTTTATCTGTTGAGAAGATAAGTTTAAATAAAAGAAGTGCTTAGTACATTAATACAGTTTAGCAAAGCGATTACTAATGAAAACTATAATGTATACATTATAGTTTTTTATATTTTTTATAACCCATTATATATATTTTATATAACGATATATATATATATATATATCGTATACATAAAGATACCATAACATTAGTCATGGTATCTCTAATAATAGGTTGGTATGCTAATGTCTTCACAGGGAAATGAATCAGTGTATTTTTTGTATTTGATTACAGAATACGAGACTTACTTATGTCAAGAAGTAATTTCTTGAAGTTCTTGACATTAAATGTTTGTTCTTGACATTTGGTTAGGTCAAATAGTCTAGCAGGGATAATAAACTTCAAGAAGAGGTCAATTGCCGAGTCTTCCTTGCCTGGGCAGCAGTAGGAAAACTGGGAATTATAATTTTTCATCCAACATACATTGTCTCAATTTGACCAATGTGTGAACAGATGCCATCTATGCTAATTGCTTGTAAAAATATATGTTTATATTAAAGCCGAAGGAACTCTCCGCCAAGTGAACCAGTAAAACAACATATATATACGAGCTGGAACTAGCGTGATCCAGCGGATCTAACAAGAACCTGCCTGATTTGTGAGTAGACATGGAGTCCTACGTTGTACGTCGTACATCTATTTCCTCCTGATCACTTCTTAATTTGAACAGTACTTGTTCGGTCTTCCTCGATGCAGTTCCTTCACCGCTTCCAGAGCCTCACTTTGGTCTATTTCTATTTTAGGGTCTAGTTCGGTATGTTTTTACAGCTCTTGCGTCTTTATTTATTGTTATAGTAATTTTATTTCTTAACATTTCACACCCACAATAATAAATTACAAAATAATTTTATTTTTTACCAGTGGACTTAATAACAGGAGAAATGTATCGGCCATAAAAAAGGACACATGGGAAACAAATGAAGCCAATTACAAATTCATGAATCCGCAGCACGTAGTTGACTGCGAACTTCGGTGGCTGACTTAACCGATTATGTTTCATTGTTAAATTTTATACATGTTTTTTGTATATTTTACATTGTTCTCCCATATATCCATCCATATGTCTATTGTATCTATTTCTAAAATTTATTTTTCAAATAATTCTTAGTAATTCTAAGCTTATTTAATGACATTGCTTGTTTCATTTAGCATATACAATTATTTTATATCTAAAATAGATTAGGCAAGACACAAGACTAGACTTGAGCACGAAACCAAATGATTATACACATTGAAAACACTATTTTGTAAAATTGATTATTATGTTTCATAAGTTGTTAAAGATTTTAGAGAGCAATTATAATTTTACTGTGTATATTGAGGAATATTTAGATTTAAGGAGCTGGCTCTGATTTTGGTTTTCTTATTTTGCATACATAATAAATGTATGTACATTATTACATACATTTCTGTATTTTAGGTTTTGTGCAAATAATTAGAATGTATATAATATTCATAAACAAACAAACTATTTAAATATTTCCCCCAGATATAGAAAAATATAAATAGTTATTATATAAATATTTGCTCTGGGTGGGAATCGATCTTTGGGTACACACAAGATAGGATCACCACTATCAGCGATATTGGGCCCGTCAAGTTTATACACATAAAATCTATCAATAAATTTATGAATATTGGTGATAATGTTACATACTAATCTTAAAGAATAGGATACTCTAGTAAAACATAAACGTGTTTTGATATCAGGATTATTAGGGCAATCGTCTAGAATAGGAAAGCACAGCTTTGAACTGAATCATTTCTTAAACACTAAATCTAGCTTTTAAATGAAGAAGAATTTAAGAATGAAATAGTTGTTAGTATATCCTACGATACGCTGTATTATAGTAACTAGTTAATTATGGTTACGTGAGTGAGTTGCAAGTCTTTTTGGGTCAAACAAAAAACTATAGCGCATACTTCACCACACTAAGCGATCCAACGATAGCCACTCTAGGTCGAGCTTTAGAGGCGCCCTCGGGTGATCGCCATCGACTCCGCGAAAATTAGGCACAGGGTCTATAGATGAGTCACCTCGCCCCCTCCTCCAGTGGCACTGGAATAACTGTCTGAAATGTCCAGTAATAGGTATGCCGATAAAAAAATAACTAAGCGATGTTGACTATGTTAGGTTATGATGCTATTATTATGACAATAGAGTCTTTGAATGAGTAATTAATTCCCACAACATCTCATACATTGACCTGACTCCGTGGTAAGTCATTTAAATCACTTGTATTAGAAACGCCAAACAACAGAGGAGTCACAAATATACTAATTAAATACATATATTTAACACCCAAACTTAGAACAAACACAAATATCAATATATAAATATTTGCTCAGTGTGGGAATCGAACCCACGACCCTTGGCGCACAAGATACAATCACTACCATCTACGCCATCGGGCCCTTTTTGTGGAGTTTGCACTTGAACTGTAAGTAGGGCCGTTAAAACTTTTATTTTTATCCAATTGACGACTTCTTGAAACTTTGTTATAAAATACTGCCAACTACGGGAGTTGATTTTTATTTTAGAATTACACCTAGTTAAAAACTTGAGCCTGGCGATATAATGAAAATAGGAGTAACGTAATAATTGTATTAAATTCATCTTAATCATACCAGCCATTGGAAGTCCACCGCTGGACATAGGCCTTTCCAAGTAAGGAGGTTTTTTGTCTATAATTGCCGCGCTAGCAAGCGTACTGGCAATTGCAGAGCGCAGCTTTCGCTACGGGAATGCTGCTGCGCCCTGTGCTATAAAGCTGCACTGTTTCCGAAGGATAAACCGCTATATGTTGGTTCTGGTAGTTTGTCGCCTCTTGCGACACCTGTTGCAGTGGGAGGTACTACTCTACTTTGCACTCACGGCAGTGCCGGTACATCAAGGCAGGTAAATTATATTGATATATTATTTTTAATATATATATATAGACGTGTCTGATGACTTGTGTCCCAAGAGTCGTTGATTTGATTCTCATCTAGAAAAAACATGTATATGACGAATAATTTCTGTTTATTCTAACGGTTAAGTATGAATTTATATATAATATTCGTTTTTTATGTATATGTATTTATATTGTCACATATAAATGCTTAAGTAGACTTATCTGCGAGTCCGAACAATGTTATGTGAATTTATAAAAGAAATACATAGCTGGCTTTAAATCAAACGAATTTTCAATGGCGGCGAAGCAATTAAACTTATTTTTTTGTCAGATGAGTTCATGACACGGCGTATATCGAGTAAATTTTATGAGTAAAACCGTGCGAGCGAAATACTTATTATTCGATTGATATATATTTACTTCATTAAGGGAAGTGAAATAATTGGTTGAGTTGATTCCATTATGGAAATTAATTAATCATTCTATTTGTGATTGTAATTTATATTGTGTTACACACATCTTAGTGACTTTCATCATTGATTACCTGTTTATTACTAAATACATAAACAGTGTACTTGGCAATAAACTACCCAAAAAAACTTATTACTTTCAAATGACGACAAAAATTAATAACACACGTCTATTTTTTATATATATTTTTTTATTTCTATTTGATTCGATCTTGCCATATTTGATAGTCTCCTCGTACACAATTATTGGTAACTTTGGTGGTGTCCGTGTATTGTAAGGCAAGTGTCGTGGGTTCAAATTCCATCCTGGACACACATTTATCTAATCGAACTTTGTGTTTGTTGTGTGTTTGGGTATTAACTATAAATTAAAGTATTACATTTATAATACCTCTGTTTAGCTTTACGCTACTATGTTAGAGACAATGCAAAATTAGAGATATAATGTAAATTTACTTATTGGATGAAAAAGTTGATCCTACCAGCCTCTTCTACCTAGTAATTTCATTCATGCTTTTCACTTGAAGGTAGACAGGTAATAATTACTTTTGACCATAAGGCCACCCAATGTACTTTGCAATGATTAGTTGCATTTTAATGTTAATGATGTGCAATTGTTATTAAAATCGTGAACATAAAAGTAACGGAAACGGAAATATATAATTCGATGCCCGTAATGCGTAGTTCAAAATAAATAGTCATCCGTAAGTATAATTAAAATTATTGTAGAACGAATTCATTTGTACAGCCAGACAACTAATTACGCAACAAAAATAAGCGGTCATTTAGGAAAATGCTCATTTTTAAATAAAACCGATTCTCAGATAATTAAGACTGTACTTTAATTAAGATCAAATTAATGAAACGCAATAAATCTTACCGTGCTTTTGAAAAAATGTAAAAAACAGGCCATAATATCTGACATGAAATTACAAATTTTAAATTAGCTGAAAATTAATGTTGGTATATCCACCCGATACAGAGAAGTTCAATACAGGGTGGGAATGGGCAACAGCATCCTCGTCGCAAAAATTGCGATCTACGATTGCCAACACGCTAGCCCAGCGCGGCAATTATGGGCAAAATCCCTCCTTTCTTGGCGAAGCCTATGTCCAGCAGTGAACTTCCATGGCTGATATGATGATAATAAAAAACTTAAATACAATTCATATATATAAACCTTGGGTACCGGCGGAGTTGACCTCTCGTACCTGTCTCTGTTCCAGGTGTCGAAAGAGACGGCTGAGGTACCGGAACCGACAGATGGCGGTATATCCAACCGAAATAGCGTAGCTTAATTGTTGTAGGTTGTGGTTGGGCAGTGGGATCCTCGTCACGAAGTTGCGCTCTGCGATTGCCACCACGCCTATCCAGCGCGGTATTTATGGGCAAAAATCCCCCTAATCTCCGGGAGGCCTATGTCCAACAGTGTACTAACTGATATGATGATATAACACGATTTAAATAGTAAATTTAAATAGTAAATTAATCAATTATAGTTGTTTTTACTTTAGTATCCATAACCAGCTACTCGCCCCGAATTTGTCCAGGTTTTATTACCATCGTATACAACCATCCGCCGTCTGTGAAAATCTTATGGCACACTCAAATAATAATTACTATAACTCTCTCTCATAATTATTATAATAGTCAAATAATAAGCAATAAAAATAAAATATTGCGACTATTATTTGAAATACAATACAAGAGTTGGATCAAACTGCACACAGCGAGGAAAATGTTGGTTGCAAATTGGTTTTATTATTTTATATTTTTATTTTTATTTAGCTTAGGAGTTTATTCCGGACAGTGTGATTTTTTTTTCATACATAGATGACCTAAGGAGATGGTAATAAAACAACTATTTTAACCTTTTAACGGCTTTAAAACGCGGTTTATTTAACTTTTACATTTAGACTTTTACATAGGATTTAAAAGTTACAATTACTACCTTCACAAATGTTTATTTATTTTTAGTTTTTATTTTTATATGTTCGCATTTATACTATTAATATTGACTTATAAGAAAAAAGATTTTCGCACACTGTATTAAATCTTAAAACGTGGCATTGGAGAATTGCAAAAACCTTCGAAACCCTAACTTTAATAATGATAATAAGAAGAAGAGAGAGATATGATAGGTCATTAATATAGACTCAATTGGCTTGAACTGTAATAGAATAAATATGAGGCACACCCCAGCCGGGAGGCTGGCGCGGTGCCACAAGCTTGTAACATACCTACTACTAGTACCTGCTCTCTTAGCTGCTAGTGTTTATCTACTTAGGTAATTAATGTCTGCTTTATTTGCTTTTAACACTCGTGTAATCTTATTAAGTTAATGTATTGTGTTGTCAATTGTCTACGGCAAATGTTTCATCCTAAATTAGGTTCGAAGCCTCCTTAAGCTTAAAAACAATACCGGACAATATAGATGCATACTTTGGTTCTTTCGCAACAAAGTTAAAAAAAAAAAACAACTTTTGTGAACCTCTGTAGAAGTTAAAAGCATAGATGAATCACATTACGAATGCTGACAATTGATCAATACTATTGAAATAATATCAATACCATGTCATTTTGAATAGTCAGTTTCGCAAAGCAGTACTGCCTATTAGCACGGAATTTTATGAATGTAAACATTGAGTTAAATTAATTAATTAAAAGTTTTTGTAAGGATTACTACTGATATTTTGTAATATATTTATTAGATACAAGCTTTCCACCCACGACATTGCATGGAATGCACTTTGATTTGCGTCCCTTGAGAACTTTAAGCCTATATCATTCCTGGATCGCTGAACTACGGCTTTGTCGACAATTATATCGGTAGCGCAGTTTATTTATCTTTTAATATATTTTAATGAAAAATTAAAAACAATAAAATTTACTTAAGCAAGAATTCATTAATTCGTTTTAAACATGTATTTCTTATCATTTTAGGCCAGAATTCATTATAATAATCATCATGTCATCATCATATTAGCCATGAGAAGTATCATGTCCAGCAGAAGGACATTGGCCTACCAATGAAAAGGCTTGGCCTGCCCGTAATTGCCGCGCTGGGCAAGCGTATTGGCAATCGCGGCCTATTTAATCGCACCCATCCCACCCTATGCATTTGAGCTGCACAGTTTTGGATACCGCCATCTGTTGGTTTTGGTACCTTAGTTGCCTCCTACGACACCTAGTACAGAGAGAAGTACTATTCTATTCTGCCGGTACCTCACGGCTTCTTGTGATATTACTAGCGTCTATAGGCTGCGGCGTCGACCTGGTATATTAAAAAAGAGGATATTGAACACATATTGTAAAGCCGTTAAATGTAGTTTTAAAGGTAGCACCAAGGTAGCAGCAAGTAACCTGCATAAATTGGGGAAAATATTGATTTCATTTCATAATGAGATTCTCAATGACAAAGTCATCAGTGTAGACCGACAGTGCAATCTGGCAGCTGGCTCGGCGCCACAGACTTGTTACATACTCGTACCTCCCGGACTATGTACTAATGTTCGGTGTCCGCTCAGATTAGTGTTAGCAGCAACACTAGCTATCAGCTTTATACAGGCGCTTGATGAGGCAATCTGGATACTGCTGTTTGTCTGAGTTCTTATCTGTTAGCAAACGGATTCCATACATTAACAAGGTTCAATTTTTTTTAACAGTAACCATACCCTATTGATTGCAATCTTTCCAATGATTGAATGGCACGATAATGTATTTAGTAGAGTCCCTACAGGTTAAAGGTTTGAGCCCCTATAGGTTTGACCCCTACAGTGGGTGAATAAAATATATATTCAAGCATTGACGGGCCCAATGGCGCAGATGGCACCAGGGGTCGTGGGTTCGATTCCCACCCAGAGCAAATATTTATATGATGATATTTGTATTTGTTCTGTATCTGGATGTTTAATATATGTATTTAAGTAGTATATTTGTGATTCCTCTGTTGTTTGGCATTCGTAGCACAATTGCTTTAAGTTAAACTTACCATGGAGTCAGGTCAATGTATGAGATGTGGAAATTTATTATTATTATTTTTTATAATAATTGTAATTATAATACATTATCTTGTCTTCAATAACGTTTCATTTTTCTTGGTAATAGTCATGAGAGCCTTGAGGTAATCAGATAATTTGATACTTAGCATGCCTGCATTTACTGATATAGCTATTCGTTTCAGGAATGCGCTACCTGTGAGTGTCAGGTGAGCGCAGTCTGTTACCGCGTTTTATTGGATCGTGAGGGAGTATTTCCTGTTACTGTAATGACTGAATGAACTCAAGACTTTATTATAAATTTTTTCAATACCTATATATGTGTTTATTTTGTAAAAAATAAAATGTATTTTATTTATGCATAATTTTATGGACATTTATAGAATTAGTATTTAATTTACTTTATTTTATTTAAATAAATTGTAATTACACATTGAACTACCCTATCTCATTTATCTACTTCGTTTGTTTCCATCCAAAGGTTCGTTCTCAGTGATAAGGCCGCCAATTGTATTATAATTTATAAGTTTTCTTTTTCTTTATGTCATTTTCTGTGTACAATAAAGAGTATTTTATGATTATTATTACATCTCATACACATTTAAAACAAGTTTTTTAAGCTATTCATCTCGCAGTCAGGTGAATGTGTGAGATGTTGTGAGAACAGAGTTTATCATTTATTTTATCACTCACTTACTCTCTCTTTGCGTTGGTTTAACTGTAAACCGCGACTTTTTAGAATTTGTATGAAATCAGTAGCGATTTTCTTTTCCGAGGTTCAATCTGTCACTTATGGCAAATATTTAGTAGTGCATTCACTTGGAGAGAAAAAGGTAGCACCTTTTCCTTTCCAAGTGAATGCACTTTCAACACGTTCAGAACTCACCCAAAAACTATTTTCTTTTCAAACATAAAAACTAAGAATAATACACTTTCAAATTAAAACCTATCAAAACAACAAAATATTTAAAAACAATCCATATAAAATGATAACAAACACATTTGCTGGTGAAAATCATACCTGCATATTAATATCATAACAATAGACTTTTGGTGACCGTTTCAGCAATAGACAAAGTGGATGCAAACGCTATTAGATTATTGGAATGTACCACCTGTGCATATAAGTCACAGCTCTTCGGTTGTGGGCTATGAGTACTATTGACTAAAGTCATTGTGCTTAAAGACTCACTCTACCAAATTTATATGTGTGATAAGTCCTAGAAATATCAATAATTCTGTAAGAATCTTCTTATTAGAAGCCTACAAAAACAATGTATGTGTTGTGGTACTTATTACCCTACCTATTCTTGAGAAACAATAAATAACAGACCTCAATCAGCCACTTCAAAGCCCTTTGCAAGCAACCCCAGTGGATTGAGGACGTCAGACAACCGAGGAACCACAAATACAAAACTTATATACAACACCAACTTATATTAATATATTTAATACCTATAAAACAAACGGAAATTCCATCATATACATATTTATCCTAGGTGGGGATTGAACCCAAGATGGCGCACAAGCTTGGATCACTACAATCTGCACCATGGGCCCGTCAATATTACCGGGAATATAAGTGTACTTTTAAGTAACTACATTTATATGCATCTTCAAATTCGATCCCTAATGATTACTCTGTGCACAACAGCTGGGGGTTGGCACAGTGCCACAAACTTGCAACACTCTATTGAGTACAAACGTTTGTGTCCGCTCAAATTGGTGCTCTAACACTCTACCTATTGGCTTTATATGGACACTTGGAGAGGCAATCTGTGAACTATATCCGTTCATTATAATCATAAAATAGCACTAATCTTTTTATTATTACAAAAACAACAGATTTTTGTTTTTTTTTTATTAAATTGTTAAATTAAATTTAATGAATTAATAGTTTAATTGTTAGAAAACGCCAATATAATGTATACTAATATTATAAACCTGAAGAGAGTTTTCTTTTAACGCGCTAACATTCTTTCAGTGTTGGAAAGTGCATTTATTAAGGAAAACTATCATACCCCTTGAAGTCACTATTCCACGCGAATGAAGTCGCGGATACTGCTAGTTTAAATAACAAGTTTTGGATATATTTCAAATACGATTCTTCATGACATTGGTGTACATCCAAGCTGTCACAATTGTTTTTCGATATACGAACTCTGTGCACAATAGCTGGTTATTGGCGCGGTGCCATAGACTTGTAACACAGCTGCTCTATTGAGTGCTAATGTTTGTTACCGACCGGATTAGTGTGCACAACTACTGGGACGTGGGACTTTATAAACGTTTGTAGAGGCAATCTGAGTACTGTATCCATTTGCACCAGTTTTACTATCAGTAAACTAATCACATATTTATTGAATAACACCAAAATTCTGCACAAAACATTGCCGTGGCAGACCGGTAGATTAAAATAGTAACTCTGACTGCACCAGGTGACGTAAGAGGCGACTTAGGTACCAGAACAGACATATCTCGGTATATCTATCCGAAATGCACAGGGCTGGGCTGGGCAGCAGAGTCCCAGTCGCGAAAGCTGAGATTTGCAATTGCCAGCACGCTTGCCAAGCGTGGTTTGTGGGCAAAGAACCTCCTTTCTAAGAGAGGCCTATGTTCAGCAGTAGACCTTCAATGGCTGGTATGATGATGATGAGAAAACAGTTTTATCGAATAAGTTGTACACTAATGACGTGTACACCCAATCTGCTAAAATCATAGTGCAATTTTAGCAGAAGCCTAGCTCTTCATATTTCTAGACCCAGCTGTTATGCACAGAGTCTATTCTCTGTGCATAACAGCTGGGTGTTGGCGCGGTGCCACATACTTGTAACACAGGTACTTTATTGAGTGTTAATGTTTGTATTTGCTTAGATTATTGTGATAAACTACAAGTCCCAGCTATATAAGGGCGGTTCCTGAGTGAATCTGTGTACTCTGCCCTTTTGTCTAGGTACAAATATCAGATTAACCTTGATTTAACAAAGTTTGTATCTGGATTTTGATGCATTGAATGAAAGATTTTAAATTGGAGTGATTTAAGTAAAAATAAGAGTTAGTCATTTTTGCTTGTATTTTATTTCCGAAAGCTCATATTGTTAACGTTTTTATTCCATACAAGCTGCTGTTAATCTGCATAAGCAGAAAAACGGAAACGATCGGACGGAACGAAAAGATGGAAACGATCACTCGTGAAAAATCTATATTAACGAAAATAAATCGTCCAAATGTTAAATGTTGATCATATGTTACTAGATGTTCCAGCAAACACTGTTCTTTCATATACTCAAATTGTATAAGTTTATTGAATTATAATGAACTCCCACGAAATCGCATACATTGACCTGACACCATGGTAAGACGCTTAAAACATTTGTGTTTCGGACGCCAGGCAACAGGAATCAATCACAAATATACTACTAATTATTTAATTATGGAATTTAATAAATTTCTACGCGCGTGATACTAGTGAGCTAACTAGCCTTCACTAAACAGTCTCCAAAAAATTGTACAATACACTCACGCAGCTCAATTAAAAGGTCAGTTGTGATATTATAAAACAATACAAAAAATTAACCAAAAAGGTTGTTTCATTAATAAAATGGAATCAAAATTTTAATAATAGTCTTTACTTTTATAACTTTTGTCTTCCCTTTAATATATTTTCATAAGAAAACTATTTAGTAATGTTCATTCATTTGGAACCTTATATGCGCAAGATGTATTTGCGCATATAGCTACATAATTTTTATCATATTTACAAGATTTTATTCATTTCTGCGCATTTTAGTACTCCGTGCATCAAACGCTTTAACAAACAATCTTAGTTTCCAATTGTTAAAAGACAAATTGACAAACCTTATACATATACATACATAGATACATTTATCGACAAATTATTGTTTAGAACTAAATATTAAATCTAAATGTACAGTCTTTTATAAATAACACAGCATACACAAAACAAGATTTTTCTTATTTAAACTAATTGCACTTTAACATCGAAAAGACGCTCAAAAATCAAGTAAATGAAACTTATTTAATTTTAGAGCGCTTAGTGCAAACATCGACGTCAAAATGTTGGCAAATGTCTTTAAACGGTTTACTGTACGCGGTCACAGGGGAGTTGGCACCTAATACAGTTCTCTTGAATGGAGGCTTAAGAAGAGGTATCGGATAGCGGAGGAGGTGCACAGGAACTTAAAAAATATTTTCTTAAGTAAAATTTACATCTTGTTTGCGAATATACATTTTTTTCTACCATTTTAAACAAAATTTTGTGAGATTATTTATAAAAATTAATATTTTTGAAACAGTGTCAAACCCACGGGAACTGGACTGACGCTATACTCTCTTAGAAATATCAAGCTAAAATATCCTACGTGGGAGTACTTAAATGTGACGAAGTTGCAAATTGTATGAAATCTCTGAACATTACGGGAAAGCTCGAGCGTGAGTGAAGCTAAAGTCAACACCACAAGAAGGTCCTACGTATTTTTTATCTACGACTGTACATATAAATAAAACTGAAATATCTGTTTGTAATTTCAATAAAAAACAATGTCTACTTGTAATTCTAAATCAAACAGCTTTGTATTGAACGTATATGAAAGTATATACTATACTTATATATTAAATCAATTTGTCTGTCTGTTCCGGTATTTTTATCCTAAGCAAACAGTTCCCTTATAAAAAATATAAGTGCATTATTAATTAAGAAAGATAAAAGAAAGAAAATATTTAGCTGCGATTTATAATATCCGCCTTCTCGTGGCGCTGATTTCATTTAATATTTTTCTACATCATGCTTATAGCATCATTTCACAAACAAAAACTCGACTCACTATAACGTCGTAACGTCATCCTCGAGCCCGACTTAATTTGGGAAATGAAAAAGTCGCTGTTTCCTCTCCGTTCTAATCTTGAGCAATCTGCTTAAAATAAATTAGGAATGAACACGCTCAGTATAAAACTTTGTTTTAATTTCCTCCGCGAAAAATAAAATAAAAAGCCTCTTAGGTATTTAATTAATTTGGTTTCTAAACGCTCAATGATTACGAAGAATGAACTTGGGAAATTTCTTGGCCGTCTAATTAAATTAAAGGTCGTGTGAAAGTTTATTTTATCTTATACTTTTAAATATATTTGTGTTATATCAATTTATTGAAAAAATTCATTGAAATCGGATTGATAAATTTCACCTCTGTTTTTTTTTACATTATCTCATGTTATTTAGAAATTACCTCCAGTAAAAATTGTATTTTTTTTGGAAATTCGATTGTTTTTAAATGAATAGGTTGTCTAAGAGTCACCGCGGCCTGTAGATACTCGTATCAACTTGTTACTTAAAGAGATTATGTGACATGACCCATTACTTTCACTGGATTATCACCCTTCAAATCGGAATATAGCAATGCAAAAACAGCTGTTTGGCGGTAGAAATAGGTGAGATTGAGGTACCAACTAAAAAACCTTTAAAAAAGTACAGTTAAAATTAACAGATAACTAACATTAGCAGTTTTATGATAAAATGTAATTGATGATCAGCTCTGAACAGTATTCGTTACTTGCTATTTAATAGCTTTAAAACTGGCTCTATATATAGAGATAAGATATAGATCTATATTTCATAGAGAAAAAGCAAATTATTAAACTAGCGGCTAACTAATTACAAGGAATGTTTTTCACGTTTTTTCAGTATAATTATAGTTTTATATTGTTCTTGAACCTCTAAAAAGCTCGATAACAAATTTTTTCCTTACATATTTCCCACGATCCCATTGTTCATCCCGATTTATCCACTTTGATGTAGCCAATCGAGATTTATAAATTAATTTTGTCGTTTAATTTATTTGTTTATAAATATATAGATTACCACTTAACCAAGTAAAATAAACACAATGGCGGGTGATTTTTAGTTAAAATATCAGTTTGCATAAATCTCTCAAATAACTTTTATCAATAATTCACTGTAAACTTTTTATTGAATCGCTCCGCTCCAATAAGCGGATATTAACAGATTATTTATAACAATAGAACACTCAATAGATACCAAATACATACGTTTTTGCACAACCATTGTGAAATGTTTGATTGTGCTATCATATCAACAGCAAACAGAACGCCCACACATACACAACGCTGTGCTGAAGAAAAGACGAATTTCGCTCATAATTGTCACGCTAAGCAGGCGTGGTGACGTGGTGGTAGTAGGCACGCGATAGGGAGCATTTGAACTTTGCGGTTTCGGTTGGATGTACCACCATCAGTCGCTTCCGTTACCTCCTACAACATCTAGTACAAAGGGATGTCCTAGTCTACTCTGCCAATCAAAAAATTTGAACGTAACTAAATACTAGGTATCATTAGAAGCTTTATCACCACGTTGTTCTTGCAGGGTCCTATCTAGTATTTTTCTCAATAAACCTGCAAGCCTAAAGTATGAAGAGATTAGTCCAAATTACTCTTAAGCCATTCAGATCGTCAGGTGAGTAGTATTATCTATTTTTGTTATGTATACATTTTACATTTTTCTTTAGAGTTTACTGTAACATACATTACATGGAACTACGTATTGCAATATCTATTGATCGTATTTATTGTTCACATTCATGGGCCCGATAGCGCAGATGGTAGTGATTCTATTGTGCGAACAAGATAGGGTTCGATCCTCGCCCGGGACTAACATTTATATGATGAATATTTATGTTTGTTAGATGTGTATTTATGTATTGTATCTATAATTCTACTGTAGGCTACTGTCCATTATATGAGTGCTTTAAGCTACTTCGCTGAGATTTAGGTCAATGTATGAGATGTTAAGTGAATTTTTCTTACTATTATTTATTATATAGTGCTCATCGGATGGTGACAATGAATCCACCTGTGTGAATATTGGTAATATTGGTACATGTATATAATTTTAAGATATTTTTTCTACGGACTCTACTTTATATATCATCCTCAAGAATGTTGTGATATATCGGAAAAAAGTATATAGAGTTTTTTGACAGCTGTACTATGCAAAAAATAACGACGTTTACTTAGAGAAAAATAAAAGCCAAATACTAAATTAAAGGAACACTTTTGAATTAAATGGAAGCCTATGTGTTAATCCAGACTATTAGTCTTTGTGGAAAATTTCATGTAGATTTGGTCAGCCATTCCAACGAGAAAGAGAATCATACATTCGTACGAATTTTCGCGTTTTTATTATTCGTAGGATCAAGACAAGAAAACTTGCCTTTAAATTTCATTACAAAAATGTGCTAAATTTAAATTATTATTATATATTGGTCATATCGAGAAACCTCCTTTCTCATATAAAGTTAATTCAAAATACAAAAAAAAATGATTCAGCAGCTGATATACATATTTGAAACCTCCCTAAAAGTCGATTAAACTTGGTCAAAATTTTGTTAGCTCTCTAATGGACCCTTAATGGTTTTGATGTCAATATCAAGTCTGTTAACTATACAAACTGAGCTTTACACGCTCAATCTCAAGGTTCATATTGCGTTGTAGTATTGTGTAAAAGTGAAGTGTGTGACGGTGGAGCTCTATAATTTTCCTAAGCGTCAGTAGCAATTTTCTTCAAGAGTTTACGAGGTAATGTTGGGTGGTAACGTCCTGTCTATCGCAGATCGCCTACGTAGTTAAACTTATTGAATACTAATAATAGTATAAACGAAGCAATAATTACCTGAGTTAACAGTACAACGACCCTTAGAAACTCATTGTTTTTTCCGTGGTGCCTGTCTAATCTCATTGCACAGCAATGTAATAAAAACAAGAAGTTGGTCTCTTTAAAACTGTTAATTTGTGAATACGGTTTTGGACTTACAACATTCCGAAACATTATCAAGTAATTCCTGAAATCACCGTGAGCTAAGTGAATTTAATAATATGGCAGATAAATATAAATCTTAGTCTTTAACGTACAGAAACTCATATACAAGTTAAGCCCACCCACCCGGTGGGCTTTAGATCGTAAAATAATAATTCAAAAGTAAATTATTCACATCTAGATATTCATACATTCCTAAAACTTATAAAAATGTAAAATCCGTACAGGGAAGCAATATTGAGTGACGTTAATTCGAGACGACACCCGAGTGGGCAGTCTCGACTAAATCTAGATGAGTCCTATATATAATCCTAGTTTTAACACTTAACACCTATTCTTAATAATTTCGTTCACTACGCATTATAAAGTAACTCTGTTAACGGCTTAAAACGTGGTTTACTTTTTTCATTTTTTTTTTGTTTGACTCTTCAATTACTTTTGCGGCAACATACTCAAGTAGACCTATTCTTGATTTCCCAATAATAGTACAATTTTAAAACCTATTTATTTATTTTAAGGATCATATTCAATGAGAGATATTGTTGTTGTCTCGATCATCATAGTATCCGTGGAAAGTCTACTTCTATGTAAACATTCTCAAGAACAGACAAATTTTGTCCTTAATTACTGCGCTGGGCCTGATCGTATATGGATAGCGTAGCTTCGCGACGGGTATGCCGTTATGTCTGCGCTACCCGCACCTCTCGCGAACACAGTCTGTCGGATCAACTAGTTGTCTATATAATATTACAATCATAGTCAGTTCATCTAAACTTGATAAACTCGAACTCGAAACAACAAAAACTGACTTTATTGCATTTTCATAAATCAAGTAATTTACTCACGTATTGTTTAGATTTATATATCGTTTAAATAAATTCACACGATATCTCATACGTTGATCTGAATTCGTGATCTTATGGCACTTGTGTTATAATTTAAAGCAATTATATAGACAATAGAGGGATTACAACATTACGGATTACAGGATTACACAGAACAAATACAAATATTTATCATATAAATATTTGCTCAGGGTGGGAATCAAACCCACGACCTTTGACGCATAAGAGAGATATATGGTGGAGATGTTTACATATATCATGGTAATATTTGAAAATGTTCAACAATACTAATACTATCCAGGAACTTCTGGCAATGAAACTGATACGACGTTATAACAAAAAATGTGAGAAAAGCATTAGTTGATGATAAAATATTTTAGTCTGTGAATGTCAATGTTCCTAAGAATACCCAAAGATCGAATCAAATGAAAATTAATAGCTTCAATCTATAAGACAAATATAAACAGACATTTTAGTTTAAAACGCAACCCCAAACTTTTATTGCAATAAATTATACCGGTTAGACCTGTGTGCTTTTAATGCACAATAGTCGCTATGTTCGCGGGATAAAAAGCCGCGGTCACCCACGGAACCCAACATTAATGCGTGTCCGATAAGCACTTGGCCAGTTTTTCGCTCTCGTAGTCATTAATCTTCTAGCCCCTACCATGAGTGCGGATTACTCCGTCGTTTATATCATAATCAACGATTTGAATATTTTTTCCAGGTTCTAATTATATTTTTAACATTATTAAATAGTTTGAAACCTAAGGAATAAATAAATGGATTGGAATGGAAATGGAAATAAATGGATTTACTGGTTACCTTTCGGCTTTCAATTAAAACAAACTTCAACGTGCTGTTATATAAGGCGTTTTTATCCATTTTACATCTACGAAAAATTTAGGTAAAAATCGATTTAATATAAAAGATATTTTAGTTTATTAATCAGAAAAATATTAAGATTAATAGCTATCTATACCAGCTTTATCCCAAACAACCATTGCCATTCGTACAAAAAACACCAACTTTACACTTTCCTCAAACTAGAGTAAGGGTATATGGATTGTTTTTAAAACACTTGGTATAGAGGTGAGTTCTATAAATAGGTTTATATAATGATCAGGTTTGCCCACTAAATAAATAATTCGTTCAAAATCAAATCAAAAATTGAAATTAAACCCCATAGGGCATAACACCATACCAGACAAAACTATCTGGAATTAAATTATTCTAACCTAGCTTTAAGATAAAGGTTTGTGAACAGTTGTATTAACACTAACTGCTTGGTATTTATGGAACCTTTATCACCACCATTTTTTACTGCAGGTCCCTTTCTACGGCTCGTGTATTGAACATGCATTAAACTTAGAATAATTTACATGTTTTACATGACTCTCATGATCCCATAGGGTTCATAAATATTGTAATTTTAATAGAATCTAGTACTTCCTTTTTGCTAATACAATTGTTTTTATTTATTTTATTGAAAGATAATGATGAGACAACAACAGAGAAAGGAATATTAAGATGGTTTAGAAAGGATGGATGAAAGTAGATGACTGCACAAATATAAAGAGAAGAAGTGTAAAGAAGGATATAGGACGACCGAGGCGAATATACCTTAAACTACTTCTGACCTGGTTCTTCTTTAATATCTCTTATATTAAAGAAGAATGAGGGCAGAAGTACCAAGAATAAACAAACGTGTATAAAAGGACTAATACGAGTAAGGGAAGCAAGAGATGTATGTCAAGACCGTAAAAAGTAGAGATCCATAGTCTCTGCCTACTTGTAGTAGACCTACTTGAATAATGTATCTATTAAGCATAAGTTTAATAATCATACTTATACTTTTATATCTGTGAATATATTTAGGTGTCAGACTGTTTTCTATTATGAAATCATATAGATATTCCATTGTATTTATTACTGTGAACAAACTTCAAGTGAATTCATGGTTAGTGAGATGAGATCCCATGTTAGTGACTGCGGTGTGAACACGTCACTTACCCGAACCGTTGCTATATTCCCATAAATATTTATATACTTTAATGTTATAAGATTTTCTTACAATTTAAAATAACATTATTAACGCAATCAGTTGGTACCGAGTCCAATAATAAAACATTTATTTTAATTCAATTGATATAATAAAACAATATAGTATTTGATATTGATACTTGATATTTGTGTATGAAAATTTATAATAAAATTTAAATCTTACTTTGGATAAAAGCTCGCTTTTATTCATCTGCATATACATGTACATACAGAATATTTTTGTCCCATTAGGATAAGCAGTGACTATGGATCTTGCCATACCTAACTCAAAAAGTTCTTTGATACACGTCTTGGTCACCGTATACCAATTTAACACTCTATATATTTATTCAGTCATTTACTACCTTTATCTATCCTAACTACATATCCAACTCTCTCAATTATTGTCATAACCTCACACTGCATCAATACTCCTTTAACTGTTGATACACAAAAACCGTTCTTACTCATAAAATTTTTGAATCTCATAATTTTACCAGTACAAAGTATGAAAGACCTGACATCGGAAACAGACCTTTAACAAAGTACTGTCATTCGATAATATTGTCTTTCAATTGCGAGCGTTATTAGTATAAGTTTGTTGACGCTATTTTCTTTCCAAGTCGGCATAAAATTTCATAAAGTCTTTGTATTTTAACAAAGTCGTAAATTGTAGGCTCTATCTACCTTCTGGAAAATAAAGCGAACTCTTAGTTTACCTTTAACAAGCAAGACATTTACTGAAGAGTAATTTTACAAAGAACAAGAGTTAATAGCAACATAGTTATTTGGGCGCTTGTTAGGACATAGCCATCCGCAGGTAGATTCTAACAAAACCTCTAAGAAGCCTTTGATGGCGTCTTGACCTTTCGACTTACGTAATTTCAGTACATTACGACGTTTCACGTCATATGTTCTCGAAAGGTATGTATAGTTAGTTATTAAAATAAACCCACCTTTCATCGCAGTGGATGGTAGAAGCACAAAACCATGGAAGACCGTCCAAAACAGCTTCTTGAACATCTTCATAATAATAACACTTGGATATCACTTTACATTGTAACTGTTACACTGAAGTCCTTTAAGCCCACTTTCCATTTATATCTGTAACAAAAGCAAAAACAGCGTGAGTATATTTATTTATTTTTTTTATTTATTTAACTTTATTGCACAAAATGTTACAAAATGTACAAATGGCGGACTTAATGCCAGGCAATATATATACAAAATAAATAAATGTGGCATACATATTTGTATAAATAAACGCAATAAATGCATGATATAAATATATATGTATATGTATATATATTCATAAAATAACGTACATCAGAAATAGTAAATATATAAAATATATATTTACTAGCTGGATTGGATTTATTTACTTACCACAAAAACGATGGCGTTATATCCATTCGAGCTAATAATATAGCATAGTTAAATACCAAGGCGGAGATAGCAGCATCTTTGTCACGAAATTGTGCTCTGCGATTGCCATCACGCCTGCCCAGCGTGGCAATTATATTAAAGAAGCCAACATCAAACAGTAGACTTTCTGTGGCTGATATGATGATGAAGACTTTTTCAAATATGACAAATAAAGAGGAAGAAAAAGTCTACAAATTGTTTATAATGAAACTGCGAGCAATTAAATTATTTTAACCACTATTTTTAGAAAATGGTTTGTTAACGCTGACTAATATATATAGGTATATTTTCCTTTCTAATGAGCCGTGTAAAAATTGCAGTAATCTAAAATTTAAAACCTGCCTGGTGCCAGGCCAGTTTAGGGTAGGTATGTAGGTATGTAGGTAGGTATACTTCATTAAAGTATGTGCTTACTCGAATGATCCCTTAAGTTATCAAAGTTGTTAGCAATAAAAAAATCTTCAGAAATAAGCTCTTAGAAAATTTACTGTTATTTTTTTATTGAATAAAGTATATAATGAGAATTAGGCTTTGAAGTACGGTAATGCTATGTGAATTACGAAGTACGAATGATCTCATCGATTCTGAGCTACCTATCAATCAAACCAACCATTGAGTTGATTGTTTAGCTTCAACAATCATCTAGTCCCTTTATTAGCCATTACGCCTTGACTTACTCAAAAAAAAAGATCAGATAACCTTGTGAAGTCGTAAGATGCAAAATTTGAGATGGATAGAAAAGAAAGTGAATGAAAAAATGTCTAATGAATAGAAGCAAAATAGAAAATCAAAAAAACTCTAGTCGACATAATATACATACTTAGCCGTTAGGTACTGGCAGAGTAGAATAGTACCTCTCCCTATACCATGTGTTGTATGAGTCGACTAAGGTACTAGAACCAGTACTAGTGGCGGTATATCCATGCAAAAAATCAGCTCAAATGTACAGGGCAGGGGTGGGCAGCAGCATATATATATATATATATATATATATATATATATATATATATGTATATATATATATATAAATATAAGTATATATAATCAATAATAGCCCCTTAGTCACGGTAACACGCGGGCAGGGCTGAACTGATTAAAAAAACTGCTTTTTTCATGTTTGTTATTGTCCAGAGAAGATTCATATAAAATAAAATCAATAAATTTACGCAAATAATTACAAAGCTTTGAGAAGCTTAAGGCTACCTTTTCTTTAGTAATGCCAACTTATGGCAACTGTATGTTAAATATAACTGTTAGGTGTTTTGTTATTTATGTATATCATTTTTAACTCAATATAAAGATACATACATATGTTAATTTAAGAAGAACAATGTAGGACGAACTAGTTATTCGATTGTAAATCTTTTATAAATTACCTCATTTTCACCTATTTCTGTCGTCAAAGAGCAGTGTTCGCATTGCTGTGTGCTGAAGGGCAAAAGAGGCAGTAAACTTACTGGATGATGTGACAAAATATCATCAAGCCACAAGTTTGGTACCACGCTTGTGATATCCTTGTGATATTACGAGCATATGCAGGCTGCGTTAAAGCTTACTATCACGCCGACTGTAAGCTTGTTTCTTGACCTAGTACAATATATAAAAAAAGTTATAACTATTACAGTGCAAACCGGGCTTTCCGATTAATAAATTTTACTAATAATGTGAAGAGTGAGCTTATTTCTAGAGCATATTATAGTGGTAAAGGTTATATAAATGATAAAACTGCCTAGGATTGAATTGATCTAAAACAACGGTTTATTAGCGGCGACGCCGGTAGATATTTCATTAACACTAGTATAAGGTAGGCCTACTTTATGTGTTAAATGACTCTTTTAATCCTATGAGATCCATATTACTGAATTAATTTTTTTTCTATATTTGACGATTCGAAAGTGCAAGACATATTTGAAAAGCCAATGTTAAAATATTAAAGCAATTTGTGAAACAAAACCTAATAACAAATAAATAAAGTAATGGATAATTTATATAGAAACAACTAAAATACAAAAATTTAAGCAAACGCACAAAAAGTTACACTGACAGGTTCAATAAGGCTGCTGCACTAGTAGGAGCCGGGCCACAGCTGCCTGCGTTTTCCACTTTAATACTTTAACCATTCTAGAATATTTTATATTTGCTTACAAACAGGACAAAAGAAATAGAATAATATCTAAAAAAGCTCCATGGTTTGAGCAAGAAAATAAGGCTGTTTACTATGTCGATGAAAATAAAAATTACATGTTAATGGACAGTTATTTGAGCAGAATTGTTATTTTATTATAACGTTTACCATCTAGTATACCTATTCTTTGCATCACGGCCTTAAAACACGGTTTATTTTTATTTTTTGTTTACTTATTATTATTTTTGCTTACTTAACGTAACCGTTCTCAAGATTTCATTCCACATAAAATTAAACTCAAAAGACAGTTCGTCTGCATTAGTATCACTTATATCTATCACTGAATGGGCAATGTTTGATTTGCTGTGTTCTAGTTTAAAGGGTGAGAGAGGCTGTGAAATAACTGGGTATTATGACATAACATCTTTAAGCCACAACGTGGGTAACGTGCTGGTCTATATAGGTTGCTTAAATCCTATAAAATTTTTAATGACATGTAACTGTTAGGAATTATAACACTTTTGACTGTAAAATAAAAAAAGTGCTAAATTTAAAAGTTGTTTAACAAAAGTCCTTTTTTAAACTTTTTTAAATAAAAATGAGTCGTCGACAACGCGCACATCTCTAGAACGACTGCACCAAATTGGATGTTTATTTTATTGTGCTTGCAATGGTTACGGCTAGGTTTATATGAAATAGGAAGTTAGTGTGAATAAATTTGTGTAGCCTAATATCTGTTTGTATTTAGGTACTTCATAGGTTAGTGATCCAAATAGGAAAGCACTGTAGACGAAATCAGAGCGGGTTGCTAGTCTTTTTTGTATTAAAACTGTTATTATTTAACCTTTATATGCCTACAAAGCAGTCACTCATTCCATGAGCTAAGTACAAAAATATCTCACAATTAACAGCATAACTGTAAGGTATTGACTATAACTTCTCGTTTAAGCCCAGAACCGTCGTTCCGGACGATTTTAAGTACTACGTGCAGAGTAGTGTTAAAATTATTGGTGTTTGATTCTGGAAAAGAGCGGTTAGAATTAAATGATATATTACATTGCATTCTGATGTTTGGTGTAGCAGCAGTTTACTCCGTAGACGTGATAGGTTTGCATAACATTCTTAGATCACGAATTTACATTATACTTTTAACTAATAAAAAAATGATAAGGTTTCAATTCGATTGTATTTCTTATGTATGTAGGTAATCTTTTTTTTTTGTATGTTTTTATGACCCCACGCGCCTCGGTGTGTGTTTAATTTAGTTGTACATTTTGGCATATATTAACTCTGATAATAAAATAAATTGTGAGTTGTCCAGGGACACCCGGATGATACAAAGTTCCTTTCGATTAATTATTCGTTATTATTATTATTTTTATAATTTATTATATACAAAAACCAGACACATACAACTAACATAAACACAGACAACATTTGGGTAATATTAGCACAGTCGAATTGATAACCTTATCCTTTTTTTTAATTGCTTAAAAATATATTTTCGCATTTAAGAGTATATAACTAAAAAAAAACCACTTGTCTCAGGTTTGAGACGGGACTCGAACCTGTATTTATCCAATGCTGGGGGACGGCACTACCGATGCGCTTCTAAGACTTTAGTAGACAAGTCGAATATAAAATTGTATTCTTAACATATTTCAGCATTTGTCAGTGCACAAGAACTCTAACGTAATTAAGTAACTATTTTTTTCTTACACATTGCATACAACTTTTAAGTGTTCGTGGATAAATAATTTACAACATTGGAAAGATTGCGCTGATTTCTCAGCCCACAAAGAACACTAGGAAAAGTTCTATTCTAAGGTTTTGATAGCACAATGGTAGTTAAGTCCCAATTATCTTAAACATGTTTTAGCATCTGTTAATGCATAAAAACTAACGTAATTATAAAACTATTTCTTTCTTATTCATTAGTGCTTGTAACTTGCAACTTGTAAAAAATTGATAATCAAGTGTTTTTAGGTAAATTATTTACAATATTGGAGTGACGACACTGATGTCTCAGCACAAAAAGGACATAAGGAAAAGTTATTTTCTAAGGTCTTAGTAGCACAATAGTTGTACAGTCCCAGAGGTAGAAAAGTTGGGGGATGATAGGTTCGAGTATCGCTTGATGCCTGAGACAATGTTTTTTTCTAGTTACTAAATACAATTCTGTATTTTTAATGCATATATATGTAAACCTCTATCGTGGATATTTTATCATCATCATCATATCAGCCATTAGAAGTCCACTGCTGGACTTAGACCTCCCCAAGAAAGGGGGAATTTTGCCCAATATTGCCGCGCTGAGCAAGCTTGTTGGTAATCGCAGAGCGCAGCTTTCGTAGTGAGAATGCTGCTGCTCATCCCCACCCTATGCATTTGACCTACACTGATTGGAACGGATATACCGCCATCTGCCGGTTCTGGGGCCTTAGTCGCCTCCTACGGTACCTGATACAAAGAGAGGTACTATTCTACACTGCACATACCTCATGGCGTGAGTATTTAATATCATCCAATCTCACATTCAATATCAAATATCATCGAAATTTGATGCGTTATAATATGAAGCACAATGTTTTAATCTGCTATTTTATGGCCCTTACTCGATAATAGCTTGTCGACCAATGGACAGACAGACAATTACTATCGAATGAATAATTAATATCACCAGTACGTATTTTGCTAGCCATTAAATTTTCCTTTGTTGTCTCATAGTTATAGTGAATATCGTTAAGATTTAAATGATTTTTTTATTACCTATAAGGGTAGGTACCTATGAATTTTAATACAAAATAATTTAATTAAACTTTGCTCAACAAACATAATAGCAATTCATTTGAAAAAAAGTGTGTATAAATTCATATAATACTGTACTATACACATATTTCCTTTGTGTGCTTTTTCTATTGTGTATATTTTATCTGTGGAGAGGAAAATCTTTAGGGTGTTAAAATATGAAAAGGTTTTCATTATTTTTCTTTGAGTTAGAATAACAAGACAAAATTTAGAGAAATAGATAAATAAGATAAATATGGGTCATCAAAGTATACTTACGGCTAATCTTCAAAGAAGTGTAAGGGATATGAAATTAATCGATGTATCGTATATTTCCAAATAAATAACAAATAATGTTATGAGGAATTGGAATAAATCGTTTTCCTACGAGCTTTGGAGCCGACTGCTTACTAGTTATCATAAATATTTACCTACCTATTTACCTATTTGAAAACCGTTACTGAGCCTTAGTAAGTAAACTTATGCATTGAACTAGATAATCAGACATAAGTTGTCCTGTCGTAACTGTAATTAAAAATTATCATGAAAATAATAATGCGACTCTAAATTGAGATATGCATTATCATCATACTATACAAAAATTTAAGAAATAACCGGTTTGGAAGTTTAAAAGTTCATTCGGGGTAAACAACGTGACACGAACTTAGTTGATTTCCTTGTTTATATTACGAGTATGATTGTTTATATCGCAATATTTTTCATCATTTCAGGACTACATATGTTGGGTTAGCTAGTATATATACCTACTAAAATGATTTTTAAATACATTGGAATTGATTATCGGTTGTGCACGCTAATTCTTAGGTGGTTGACACAGTGGTTTGATAGATCTAGATTTTAGGGCAAAGCTAGATTACAGCCTCGAAAAATACAAAATCTCTCAGTGAATACCAGAAGAATGTACGCTTCCCGTGGAATATATATTATATAGTTATAGCACTGCAAAAAAACGGTATAACTTTTTTTAATACACTTGAAATATACCAGGCTGACAAATTAGCAAAGTACAACTAGTAATTAATGAATTTAAAAAGTTGCTATCAGTCGATCGATAATATATAAGGCGTCGAATCGCCCCCGAAATGAAGTCGTAACTAGTGTTTAGTTCTACAATATAATCAATTCTGCATTAACATAGAGAGAGCCACAAAAGCTCCAAAGTTAATTTTAGCGGTTGCCAAGCTCGATTACATTTTAATTTATAACATTTTCTGAGGCAAATTCGTTCAGCGTCGCAAATCACGCCCCGGAAATGGGTTGCGTGTGGTTAACCATCAGGTTATCTATTCTGTATTTCAATTTAGACGTTATTCCGATGGGTGAAGGTGTGAAATCGATAGACGATGCAAATGTTTACTCCTCGTAAGGTTAAACTGAATTCGATTAGAAAATCAGGAACGTTACGGACTGTTACGTGATGTTCGTGGACTAAAAATAGTTTTTATGCTACTGTTAATTATATGCTATATCTCAACAAGTTTATATTTATCGATTCATTATGATGCCGCAGAGTACGTACCGGCAAAGTAGAATAATACTTCTCCCTGTATCAGATGTTATAAAAGACGAATTTAGTACCAGAACAGGCAATGATGATGGTTTCATGTCCACCTTTAACAGCACAGCTAATATGCACGCAGATAGGAAACTGCATTTCCCTCGCGAAACTACGTTCTTTAATTGCCACCATGCCAGCACGCCGTGACACTTCGTGACAGGAAAACTGCAGCCCATACCCGCCTTCTATCAGTTCGCCGATATACCGCCATCTATCAGTTCCGGTACCTCAGCCGCCCCTTACGATACCTGATATAGGGAAGGTGTTATTCTACTCTTCCTTTATCACACGGCAGACAAACTTATACAGAAGTTAAATTAAAATCCTTAAGAAACTTTATATGAACGTTATATAATATACCGGTCTATTTAGGGGCGTTATAGTCGGTCGTATAAACAATAATTTAAAAATAGCTAAATAACTCGGAGAGAGTATTTTTTCCAGGTTTTTCTCAAGCTAGAGTTTGTAAGTAAACGATTACATAAGGTCTGATAAACCTGAAGTAGTTGCGAAACAGAGTCGTGTTATTTTTAGAAAGCTTTGCACGGCTGAATTGGAAAACACCACAATTAAAATAAACAGATAGTCGGAAAATACCACTTGCTTATAATAATAATAAATTAAACCCATTATATATTAAATTGAAAATGTTGACATTATAACACGTGCAGTGTAATGACAAAATATAATTAGCACCTAGGGTATTCGATTATTTCAAATTTAAATTTGAATATTGAACTTAGCAGAAATAGAAATTACATAATAATAATATTATCTTTATTATACATAGAAAATTACATAGAGATTAGTAAAACTTATTAATTATAATACAATTGGTGGCTTTATCGCTCAGAGCGATCTCTTCCAGGCAACCTTTGGATAGACATAAACAAAGAAAATGTGATTGGGCATTTCGATGTGTACTGCTATTTTAAAAAAATAAAGTAAATTAAATACTAATACTATATATGTCCATATTATAATAAAATTACAAACCAATAAATACATAAATAAAAATATACCTTTTTTGTAACAAAATTAACACATACATTGATATAATAAATACTGTATTCAGGCGAGTCCACAAAATATATATTTCTTAAACTAACACTTTTGCCACTATTAAGAAAACTTATTTTAAGGTAATAGAAACCCCGACCTAAAATATAAATAACAAAATATATCGCGTGTAAAAAGCCCAGAAATTGCATTTTGCAATTGCATAGAAAAAGTTATAAAGAGTTCTCACTTCTATAAGAGATCTGACTAGTCTCATTCCGCAACCGATTAAGTCTGCGCCCCTCTTGGCTACAAAACGTCCAAAATTAATCTCACTACTCCCTCCGCCATCTTTAATTACGATGAATAATTGTTCATTGCAAAAATACCAATTTTAAAACGAATGCACCCTTCCTTACAACGCGGTAAGAGAAATTTCTTTGGCTTTAATATTGCTTTCTTTGTCCAGAACCCTAACGAGGGTTAGAGTTTAATATTATCATCCAATTTATTTAGCCGTTTGCTTGTTTTAGGGATCCGTAGCCAAAAATTGGAACGATCAAAGAATCATTTCTCAAAGAAAGCATTGCAAACATGCAAAAATATTTCCATGCTGTTACTTATTTTTTCTTTATTATGAGAACTCGTAATATCACAACCCTTGCCAACCATGTGAATTGAAGATATTATGCCACATTACCCAGTAATTTTCCTGACTCTATCACCCTTCAAACCGGAACACACTACATACACTAATGTTCGCATTGGTATATAGCAGTACAAATAGGTGAAAATAAGGTACTAACATATATATAATACGTTATCAAATCGTTACTAATCTTGTGATATCTGAGGATATCATTATATAATTACCTATGAATATCACTGCCCAGATTTCTAGTCAATTGAGAAATACGAGCTCATATTGACGACTAGAATAGAAAAGGATATGCATTTAAGGTGTATATTCGTGATTCCTTTGCCGTTACAAACACATGCTTTAAGCAACTTACAACGGAGTCAAGTCAATGTATGAGATGTTGTGGGCATGTATTATAATTATTATACCTAGGCGGTAACAAAGTTGCAAAACATTTTTTTGATTCCAAATTGATGTAAAAAATGTATATTCTTAGTCAGTTAGTCAAATGAAGAATTCACTTTAATTAAGATGTCTGTCACATTTTTCTGTGGAATCATTTAGCCAGCAAAAACAAACCTTTTTTTTATTAATTGCAAAAATAAAATAAAGACAAAATATAGACAGTGTTCTTTGTACTGATAATGAATATTTAAATAAGTTCATTAGGCCAAAAGGAACATTTTCAGAACTTCGGAATACATCTGCGAATACTTATCTTGTTAAACCGAAATACAACAGCTGAATTTGCATAAAAATCAATGCTACGTTCATTGTTTTTTGATCGCGTTTTGTTTTTTACTTCGGTCGATGTTACAGCTTTAAATTTTATTTATTGAACAAAAATGTTCGGGTCTGATTTATTTTTGTCAGTAATACTAATAAATATATTGCATAGAATGCTAGGCGTTTCATCTAAACATAAAAAATACAATTAAATTAAAAAAATACAATGATGTCCGTATATTGTAAATTTTGAAATTAAAAATGAAGCAACCGAAGCCAGAATACTAAGTTTTAGATATATTCTTAGTATTTTTGTATGTTCGAACTCGTATCACGTAAAATTTATTAAAAAGAATCGTACGTACAGATATATTTTTTAAAGATTTAATTTAAAATGTAAATTTTTATTTTCTGTAAAATGGTTGCAATATATTTATCGGCTCAAATTCTCGTCATAACCGCTGATGCGAGTTTTTTGAAATTTGGCATACAGGTTTTACCCAACGGCAGTACATAGACTACTGATATTAGTAAACATTCCTGCAAAACATTACATAAAATGCGCCTACGTTAAGATTCTTGGAAAGTAATGAAAACTTAAGTATACTGTGGTATATGAAATAAAAACTTACAAAATAAGTATGGAACAAGATTTTCAAATTGGGTACATATATTACAAAGTTGAAATAGTTTTGTTCCGTGAGTCGCAGAGATATTCAACAGGAAAACACTCTCAAAATATGTTGAAACTTTGATAACAAGTTAATATTTTGGGTAAACAGTATTTGTCCAATTTTATTTAGACCGAAACCGGTCAACCGACATTGTAATATATTTATTACATTGCAATATATCATTTGACACGATCTTCATTCTGCTGAGCTACGTCTCACTTATTTTCAAAATAACTTTTTGAATTTGGCTTCAGACTCTCTTAAACTTTTCTCATTTGTGACGTTAGTAGGTTAAATTTGACCAAATCGACCATATAAGACATATGTATAAACAACATATTAAAATAACTATAGATCAATTGATACAGTCTTAAATGTATTTCTGACCAAGAAATAAGAAAGCAACGAAAAAGTTTCGAAACAAATGAAATACAACAATCAAATAAAAAAATAGGTTAAATTTAGTAGAATTGTTTTGCCTACCTACAGTATTTATCGTCAAATGCTTTGTACGTGACTTAAATATTTAAAAACTAAACTAGTGTGTTATGAATAAATATTGCAAATTGTTTGAAATTTCTGCATGCAATTCAATGTGTAAGTACAAATACAACGTTAACCAATTACCTGAGAAAATGGCTCGGTTTCACTCCGAACTCACGCGAACCGCCCGTTTGTGTCGGTTGATTAATTTCTTCATTGTCCGTTCTGTTGGTATTTGTGTTACTTATTCCGTTAACTTAAGATTCAATATTGAATTGCATTGTAAATTAAACGGTGAAGCCTAATCGACACGTGCGGTATTGTGTAACGAATTTTATTTACAACGTTTGTTACTTATCTGAATAAAATGCGTGCCTGGTTCTGCGAAATACCATAATCTGTCTAACTGAATCTGTTTTTTACTAATATAAGCATATATAGTTTCTTAGTTTCAAATCTTGAGAACGATTGCCACACCATAACCGAAACGTCGAACCAAAATTTTAAAAAAATAATAAGTTGTCGAAAAAGTTTCGAAACTAATAAGTTTTTATGCTGTTGAAAAGCCAGACTCATTGGGTCAGATGGTAATGATTCTAATTTGTGCATCAAAGATCTTGGATTCCATTCCCATGCAGAATAAACATTTATAAATATCTGTGTTAGTTTTATCTCTAGGTGTAGTAAGTATTATATTTGTGATTCCTCTGTTGCCTAATGTCCTTAACACAAGTGCTTACAGCGGTTTATCTCAGAGTCTCAGATGCCTGACTTCAAGATAACAATAAAAATATATTCTTATACATATACGTTTTATTATATTTGTATTTTCATACTTATAAATAGGTCATTATTATATTTAAAACAGTAAAGTTATCGAACTTATCGCTTTGAGCAATCTCTTCCAGGCGACTTTTTGATAGATATATGAAAACAAGGACAATTTGGTGAGTTCAGTACATATATACAACATACCATTAACATATGTATTTGTACGTACATATGATATATACACTACATATAGCATTTATTGCACGTTCACACACTTTAGAGAATTACACACGTAAAGGTAAATGATACTTTAGTTGAATTATATGTGTATATATATTATTCTTAATTTGTCAAACTTAAAATAAAACCTACTAGGTGGACTTAAGTCTAAATTGTATGCAGGTTCACATTGCGATCGATCAGAAAACAAACTGCAAGAAAACTCAACGTCATAAATATGGGGGATATTATACCTGAATAACATCAGTAGAAACTAAATATGCAAATTCAAGCGGCAGTTTTATTATGCCGTTGGTCCTAGGCAGAATTATTATTAAACTAATCACTATTATAGTGTTCATCAAATCAGCTTTCTTTGATATGGGAGAAAGAAAAAAAATCCTGATATTAAACTGTGAGTGCATTTTCTGATGCTGTACTGAGAAGTACGAAGTAATGATTCAAGTACGAATCAGTTTCCTTATGAACTTTGAGTACTTGAATCAGGTTTCTGATATGCTGTGACCACTTGAATCAGTTTCCTGATATACTGTGAGTACTTGAATTAATTTCCTGATGTTGTACTGAGAATACTTGAATGCATTTCCTGATGTTGTCCTGTGAGTACTTAAATGTATTTCTTGATGTTGTACTATGAGTACTTGTATACATTTCCTGATTTTGTACTGTGATTACTTAAATACATTTTCTGATGTTGTACTGTGAGTACTTGAATCAATTTCCTGGTAATGTACTGTGAGTACTTGAATGCATTTTCTGATGTTGTACTGTGAGTACTTAAATGCATTTCCTGATGTTGTACTGAGAGTACTTGAATGCATTTCCTGATATTGTACTGAGAGTACTTGTATACATTTCCTGATGTTGTACTATGAATACTTGAATCAAATTCCTGATGTTATTCTGTAAATTTTTAAATGCATTACCAGATGTTTTACTGTGTGTAGGCAAGGTAGGTAAGGCACTTGCAATCAATCCTTCAATGATATTAGATTAAAGTAATATGAAATACTCTCATACAAATAGTTAAAACTTTTGCTTCATTAACATAAGACTACACGTTACGCACCCTAACGCTGGTCTATCTATTACGCGACCTGACAAATTTTTACTGTCAAATTCCCACCAGTAAAGCTAATCGAGGTATGTCATTTCAATTCCCTGGAGTTCTCAGTGTCTATTTGGTGTCAAGGATGGCTTTCTAACCATGTGTCAAGTTTTGTGATCAAATTAATTATTAGTATTTCATACTTCACTGTTAATACTTTCACTTCTTTCTACTTTCACTTAATTCATACTTTCAGTTTGAAAGTATGAATTATACGCAAATAAAACAATACACCAAAACTATCAGCTAAAAAGTATCCATTTATACACTATACTATCAGCTGATAGTAATTATGATAAAGTACACTTTATTGTACACTAGAGAGACAAAAACAATTGACAGCTTTATCGCAATAAACAATATCACCCGTACGACCTCCAGATAGAACGATAGATAACTAATTGGACACCTAAAACTGCCTTATTATTCTAATGAACACAACTAATCTGTTTTAAATGAAAAAAAACAAGTTTAGATAAATGCAAAATAAAAAGTTACATTAAATACAAAAATAAATTGAAGTAAATACAAGGTTCAACAATCGATAGTCGCAGTTTCACAATAGTAGAATATTGTACAGATCATAATTTTGATTAACTCAATAAAAAGTCGCCTAAATATAAAATTACGTTACCTACGTTTGACGTATCGTTTCTGATTTGCGAAACATAAAACAAAAACGACACTCGTAATATTGTCTCCTTTATGTTGTTACGAATTGTTGGTTATTAAGCAACATCAATTAGTGTGTCTTGATTTTAAAATAGAAGCGACAAAATGTATCTAACAGAATCGTTACATAGCGCCCTGCGGTGAGCGTGAAGGCTGTCTGAGCGTAAACTCTATCTATGGCTTCGAGCGAGCAATCAGCGACGAGCCTCTAACCAAAACGATTTAAAACTTGTTAGTCTGTACAATTTTACAGTACCTACTTTTTGGAAATTGTGCAGCCAGTACATTCAGTAGCACTAAGTCCGATGTATTTTAGTATTAACGTACGTATCTAAATTAGATTATATTAATATTTACAAATTAAAAAATAGACTAATATTGAAAATGCTTTAGGCTTTTGTATCTAATTAGGAGAGAATTTATGACGATAACTATAATCGCTCTCATCTGATTTCAAATTAACAATTATCGCAAGATAATCCGTACGCTAGCATCGGAAATTAAACAAAAATGTATCTTACTTATATATTAACATAATAAATTAGCACTCCGATCTAAATAGGTGAACTCTCAAAAATATTATAGGTGCATTCCCACAACATAAAAAACCCTTAAAAGGGACTAAAGCAGATAAAGAAGTTAACTATATGATATAAATAGTAAATATGTACTCATAAAGAAACTACTATATCAACAGTTAATTAGAAAGGCTGCCCAATGGTGTATTTAAAAAAATAAATAAATTTACAATACAAAACATATGATTATACCTAACATCAATGAAAAAAGGGCTACATTTAATTGGAGACATTAGAACTATAGAGAATACCCAGGTTCTCTTAAGTATATATTTACTCGATGATTTTTTGATATTAAGAGGATTTTTAGAGGCCCAGACTAGAGACGTATTGTATAAGAATAGAGTGTGAAACACGAGTCATGACGAGGAGTGAGAAGTGAAAAAGTGTCAGAAGGGCAAAGGATACGATCATGGGTGAGGACAATTGAAATCTACTCAGCTATATTAACCGCTGAAGACTTTTAAATGATTTCATCATCAAGCAGCTATTAAATAATCATGATCATGTCAAAAAGCGTCTGGTGGAATCGCCTCAGCGCCCGCGACGCCAGCGAAAGCTGTCTTGTGGCGAGTGAGCCGTCAGCGCATCCAAACAGAACGATTTAATACTCGTCAGCGTAAACAGCTTTCCAGAAGCGCTTGAAATACGATATCAGCCTATCTTCCAAAAGGTATCTAAAATTTATGAGCATTTATCACGGGTAGAGGTAGACCTCATACAAAAAGTTTTCTGCATTGGTACGTCTACTACCTATTTCACACTCATCTATTTCTAAAGGGCAGTGAAATTACTGAGTAATATGGCATAATATATTCAAATCATAAGGTTGGCAACGTGTTAGTGAAATCCTTGTTATATTACGAGCGTCCAAAGGCAACAATGACGCTTACTATCACGCGGACTGTATGCTTCTTGTCAACATGTATATCGAGGAAGTAATAAACTAATAAATAAGGTAAGGTTACATAAGCAACTATTTTTAAAAATGGTGCCTTGATAAGAATATATAAGTTTAAGAATTGCCGTCAAGAATCTTCATAAATATATAAACAATTTTATGCAACATATCGTACATTGACATTGTAATATTGAAATAGGTATTTACAAAAAACTAGCCTTGAAGTACCGGCAGAACACAAAATGGCGGTATATCCATCCAAAAAAGCAAAGCTCAAATGCTATAGGTCGGGAATGAGCAGCAGTATTATATGTATGTAGTATGTCTGCCCAGCGCAGCAATTATAGGTAAATATCCCTCTTTCTCGGTGTAAGCTATTTCCGGCAGTGGACGTTCAGCGGTTGTTATGATGATGATATATAAAACCAAGCCATAAACCAAACACAAATGACCACATAAATGATTCAAATTTAATTTAATTTGTAAGAAAATCATTCGCCAAAATACTTATACCAATGTATTTCCATTATAAGGATACATATTTCTGTATTCTGCTGTAACGGCTACAAAATTATCGATCATTAAGTAACATTGATTTGATAGGTTAATGTCATTAAGTTTGCGTCGAAAGGTACAGCGCCCAGGTGGGTGCCAAGCCTGTGTTGCGGCCAGTGAGCAATCGGCTTCGGGCCTCAAGCCGACACGATTTTATACTTGTCAGCGCAAACAGCTTTACTGGGGTGGTATATGAGTTATTAGAAGGTACTACGCTATTGTAGATCGTCTTCTGTTTTACTAATATTATAAATATGGAAGTTAGTAAGAATGTATGCATGTACAAATTTATACTTATAAATTGCGCGTAAAACACACACACACACGCACACATGTTTATTGTGTTGATTAAGATAGTTGTGTAATATTATTCTCTCATCACCATTGTTTTTGTTATAGTGGGCCGAGATAGCGGGGGCCTGATGTCGTAGATCGGTATAACAAATATTTTACGCCTAGTTCAAGCATTAGTCTCACACAAATTTATAAGGTATCTCTGCCTTGTACAGCGTGAAAAACTTTAACTTAAAAAGAGAATCGAAATAATAAATATACTCATCAAATCAACCGAAGAACCTCCCAAGAAGGTTGTATTTTATCAAGGGGAAGTTTTGTTCATAATTACTTAGCTAGGAAGGTGCACCGACATTTGCAGAACGTAGTTTTATTACATAGAAATACCGCCATTTGTCGGTTTCAGGTAAGTCGGCTCTATCGACGCTTGATACAGAAAGATATAATTTTAACGATATCCAAAAAATGTTCAACAAATGCGTTTGGATCAATATTTGGAAGAAATTAAACACCATATATCGACTATAGTACATTTATCGGTTTACCATTTTTTTTGCCCAATGCCAATGACCAGCATTATCTTAAAAACACTGACATTTCAGGCGTTTATATTTCTAAAAAGGTAGGAATAACTTGAAATCCCTTAGTATTCTGCTCAACTTTTTTGGTGTAATAATATGAATGCCGTCATATTCAATCATTTCTTGTGAATGATTGACAGCCT